>JAMKCH010065646.1:0-48607 GCA_023653785.1 Ophioderma brevispina
AGGGAGGGTAGGGTAGGAGAAGGGAGGTTAGGGTAGGAGAAGGGCTATGACCTTTGACCTTGGCATGTGACCTTTGACTGCATCAACAAATGAGGGCTCCAATGTTGCACCTATGACTCTAAGTTTGGTTCCAATTGAACTTCAACTTTTCAATTTAGGTCAATTTTACATTTTCAGGCTATCTTACAACTTGACCTCACATGACCTTTGACCTTGGTATGTGACCTTTGACCTCATCAACAAATGCAGGATCCCATGTTGCATCTATGACTCAAGATTGGTTTAAATCCATCAACGTATGCGGATTTACAGGCAAATGTTAACCCTTTTTCACAACAACAACAACAGACATCAACAGACATCAACAACAACAGACTACAGTGGACAAAGCAATCCCTATGTGTCTTTGTGCCTTAAGGCAGGCAACACAAAAAGTCCACTTTTAAAGTCCTGCACACCCCACAATAAATCCTGCAGCCCTGAACTTTATTCATATTTTGTAAGAAAAGGTCACATCAACAGACATCCTATGCCCTATTTCCTCTGCTGGTGAATTAGTTATAACTATCATTTATTTTTAATGGCATATTTCTGACGACAGATTTTAACATCAATCTCAGCCAAATTAAGTTCTCAGCATTATAACGCTGTAACAGTTTGCCGAACACGACAGAGAGACTAATGATGAAACATTAAACTGTATTTTGAGTGCAACACATCACTGTCACAGATAGAAGTAAAACAATACACACTCATCAACCGGGATGCCCCCCTTCTTACAGCCATCACTCATTTTCCCCTTTGAAATGCATATTTTAACCTTCTGAGCATGGTATGCATGGGCCGTGTGTTAATTTTTTTTCCTCAAAATTTCAAAATTATGTCTTTTTGTGACCATATTCAGCATCAGCATGAAAAATGCATTCAAATGAGTCCAAACAAGCCTAGTCTTAGGTCAGTGCTTTTTTTAAATTTTTTTTTAAAAGTCTTCTCAAATGCATCTCATAACCATGTGTACTGACTTGCGTGTTACAACAACCCATACAAAATCTGCCTGAGGTGAAAGAAAAAAGCTGAAGCCTTATTGAATAACCATATTGTAATAAAATTGGATTGATTCAGCCCAAATTTATTGGTCGAGCTATGAGTTGCAAAAATATTGGGCAAGACGCAGTCGAGCCCAATATTTTAAAACTCATAGCGAGACCAATAAATATTGGGCGCAAATCATCCAATTTTATCATTATCATGCGTAGGATCCGATATTAGCGCGTATCGGACACCTCAAAGCATTGATAATGATGAATGTCGGTCACACTGAAGTTTTCAATCCCTTTACTCTGACCGGTCCCTGCATATCATGTATTATTCAGGATTTATCCATGTGAGGATCTTCCTGTCTGGCAGTACTTGGGGCAATTTTCCCTTAATGCAAGCCATGAGGGTGTATTCGAGTCAATCCCAATGCACCAGTTTGGGAAATTCACTCGTGGGTCATGTGATCCACAAAATCCGAAGTCTTAAACACATAAAAACCCTGACGTTACGCTCAATTTTATCCCATAAAGGCACTAGTACTTAAGGAAATTTTTAAATGATCATGGAAATGTCTTGTGGTTCTTAAACTTTGGTGTGTAGAACTTTTATCCCTAAGTACTGAATGTGTTTAGTACAGTGCGTATAGGCACATGCAATGCATTATGGGATTGATTCAAAACACCCTCTGCATGCAATCACGTGCCCTATTCTAGCCAAGGCTTGTCCCCATCTGAGATTGGTCCCCGTAGCGGGTGCTTTACAAGTCGGCATAAAACTCAAATCTCCTTCAGGTCTGGCTTCAATTTAGCCAAAACAAACTAGAGTAGTACTGGCAGTAGCTCAAAAAACACCTCAGTTTTTCCATATGTTTGACTACTTGACCTATGTAAACCCTGATTGTTATTTCCTGATTTGGGATGACAAACTTTGTCCTGTTAAGAAAAGAGCTTGAAGGTGATACGGGTAAATAGAAGGTCTATTCTGATTGCGGACAAGGTTGGAATAGTTGGATCCTAATCCAATTAAGAGTTATATATGGCTAAGTAACTGACAATTTTGAGCTATACAATTTTGTTGAAATATTTCCTGCCATTAATGGGGCCTTTAAAGAAAAATCAAGTATGGACACCATACCTTTAATTTTTAAAAGTATGGGGCCTTCTTACAGCCACCAATTCCTTATCCCTCCATCTTACCTATTAATTGGGGCAATTTTGCCAGTTCTACAGCTCAAACCTCTATTTGGCCTAAAATGCAGTTCCAAAGTCCATAAAAATTGGTAAACAGCCGTTCTGAGACCCTTTTTCACCAAAATTAGGTTTTCAAGCCTCCAGTTTGGCATTTCATGACGCACACCCTACCAAACCAAAACTGGGTGCGACGGTATCAAACCCAATGCGTAGAAACCCAAACAAAAATGGAATGTTAGCAAACTAAATTTGAGTGGTACTCCCCACTACCAAAACTGAGTGCTGCCAAAACCAAAACTGAGTGCTGCCCAAACCAAAACTGGGTGTGCCAAACCAAAACTGAGTGTGCCCAAACCAAAAATTGAGTGCTGTCCACCATCCAAAATTGAGTGCTGCCCCATCCAAAACTGAGTGCTACCAAAATCAAAATTGAGTGCTACCAAACCAAAATGTGAGTGCTACCCAAACAAAATGCGTGCTACCCAAACCAAATATGAGTGTACCCAAACCAAAATTGAGTGCTACCCAAACCAAAATTAAGTGCTACCCAAACCAAAATTAAATGCTACCCAAACCAAAACTGAGTGCTGCCCCAAACCCCAAAAAACGAGGTGCCCAACCAAAATTGGTGATGCCAACCAAAACGGAGTGCTGCCAAACCAAAATTCGGCTACCCCCTATTTATGGTTTTATTATGTACTGTTTTTAGTCGTATTCAGAGCAAAAGATTTATGCTTATAGACAAGTATACTACTTAGTCAATCAAACAGTGCCTACATGTAAATTCATGCAATATCATTTTGCTTCTCCCCATAGACTCAGACCGTAATTAGTAATTGATCTGCTATGGGGCAGTTTTACCCCCCCCCCTTTCAAATTGAGTGCTACCCAAACAAAAATTGAGTGCCTACCCAAACATAAATTGAGTGGGCCCTTAAACCAAATGATGTCTACCACATTACCAAAAATAATAACCCAAACCAAATGGAGTGATGTCCAAAACTGAGTGCTACCCAAACCAAAATTGAGTGTTACCAAACCAAAATTGAGTGACTATCCCAAACCAAAATTAAGTGTAACCAAAACCAAAATGAAATGCTACCCATAACCAAAACTGAGTGCTGCCAAAACCAAAACTGAGTGCTGCCCAAACAAAACTGAGTGCTGGCCCAACCCAAAAATGAGTGAGGCCCAAACCAAAAATGAGAACTGCTGCCAAACCAAAATTCAGTGCTACACTTCTATTTTGCGTTTTAGTTTTTTACTGTTTTTAGTCTGTATTCAGAGCAAAAAGATTCTGCTTATAGGACAAGTATAAATACTTAGTCAATCAAAACATGCCTAATGTAACTTCATGCAATTATCATTTGCCTTCTCTTCCCATAGACTCAGAACTAATTTAGTCATTTGATCTGCTATGGGAGGTTTCCCTTTCAAATTGAGTGCTACCCAAACCAATTGAGTGCTACCCAAACCAAATTGAGTGCTACCCAAACCAAAATTGCGTGCTGCAAAACCAATTGATGCTAACCAAACCAAAAATGAATGCAACCCAACCAAAATTGAGTGCTGTCCAAACCAAAACTGAGGGCTGCCCATACCAAAACTGAGTGCTGCCAAAACCAAAACTGAGTGCTGCCCAAACCAAAAATGAGTGTGCTACCCAAACCAAATGAGTTTCAGTTTCAGTTTCTGGTTCGCTCCTTGGAGCCGGGTCAAGGACAAACTATTGCCTTGCCCTCTGGGTTGTAAAAATCGTTCCGAGAAACAGGGACGGGGTACAAAAACCGTGGTGTGTGTTTGGTGTGTTACTGATGCTTGCCTCACGCGCTGCCACCGCGCATAAGTATCTTCTTGGTGCTTATGCATTCGATATATGGGAAAACTCGTGCTTGGACAGGTTAGACCCGAGCGCATTGGGGCCCTCTTTCATGCTCCTTTCAGGGTCTGAACACTCGGAATCTTCACCTGTCACGCGCTTCCTCATTCTCCCATAACATTCGATGCAGAAACCCGATGTGTTTGGTGTTACTGATCTGCCACACGGCGCTGCCACCCCGCATCAGTATCTTCTTTGTGCTTATGCCTTAGATATATGGGAAAACTCCGGCGTCGGACGGTTAGATCCCGAGTGCAGTGGGGCCCTCTTTCATGGTCCCCTTTGCGGTCGGGGGGGGGGGGGGGGGGGGGGGGGGGGGGTGGGGTGGTGGGGGGAGGGGGGGGGGTTGACACTCGGAATCGTCACCGTCACGGCTCTCCTCATTCTCCCATACATTCGATGCAATAAACCGTGTTTTTGTGTGTTCTGAGTCTGCCACACGCGCTGGCCAACCAGGCTCATCAATATCTTCTTGGTGCTTATGCTTAGATATATGGGAAAACCGCGGGGCGTCGGACAGGTCAGACTCCGAGCGCAGTGGGGCCCCCTTTCATGCTCCCTTTCGTTCTGAACACTCGGATCTCACGCTGTCACGGCGCTCCTCATTCGCCTCTAGCACTCAATGCTAAACCGTGTGTGTCTTCAAACCAAAATTGAGTTCTACCCTCGTTTGATGGTGTTTTTTACTGTTTTTAGTCTGTATTCATAGCAAAAGATTTCTGCTACAGACAAATATACATCTTAGTCTATCAACAGTGCCTACATATAACTTCATGCAATATAACTTGGGCCTTCTCTCATACAAACCCAGACTAATAGCATTTGATCCCCATTTTTATGGTTTGATTATATTACTGTTTTTAAAACCAAATGAGTGTAACAAAAAATGGAGTGCTACCCACCCAAAACGGAGGCTAACCCAACCAAAATTGAGTGCTGCCCCATCCAAAACTGAGTGCTACCGCAAACCAAAACTGATGCTACCCAAACCAAAATTGAGTGCTAAACCAACCAAACCAAAAATGAATGCACCCAACCAAACTTGAGTGCTACCCACACAAAAATGAATGCAACCAACCAAACTTGAGTGCTGCCCAACCAAAATTGAGTGCCTGCCTCAAAACAAATGAGTGGATAGCCACACCAAAAAAAATTGAGTGCGACCCAACCAAATGAGTGCTAACCCCAACCAAATTGGAGTGCTACCCCTCTGTTTTATGGTTCGATTATATCCTGTTTTTAGTCTGTATTCATAGCAAAAGATTTCTCTACAGACAAAAATATCATACTTAGTATACTTAACAGTGCCTACATATAACTTCATGCAATATCATTTGCTTCGTCTCTACAAAACCAGACTATTAGTCATTGATCCCAGTTTTATGGTTTGATTATATTACTGTTTTAAACCAAAAATGAGTGATAACCCAAAAAAATTGAGTTGCTACCCAAAACAACGAGTGCTACCCAAACAAACTGAGTGCTTACCAGAACCAAAACTGAGTGCTACCCAACAAAACTAGTGGCTGACCCAAACCCAAAAATTGAGTGCCTACCCAAACCAAAAAATGAATTGCAACCCAACCAAAATTGAGGGCTACCAAACCTAAAAAATGAATGCAACACAACCAAATGAGTGCTGGAGCAAACCAAAATTGAGTGCTGCCCCAAAACAAAATTGGTGGATATCCCACAAAATGGTGCGACCCAAACCAAAGGAGTGCTACCCAAACAAATTGAGTGTACCATAGTGTTATGGTGCGATTTATATTACGTTTAGTCTGTATTCATAGCAAAAGATTTCTGCTTATAGACAAACTTCAAAGCAATATATTTTGCCTTCTCGCCCATAGCCTCAGACTAATTAGTCATATGAACTAGTTATGGGCGGTTTCCCCTTTCAACACTGTCTGGGGTTGAACTAGTATTCTGTGATCATATTAAGATCAGGAACAAACATGCTATTTTACCTGCTACAACATGTTTTAATGGATATTTGTGTTGTTTAGGAAAGTAAATATTTGTTACTGCTCCGAGGACACCTATGGAAAATCTTGTACATCTTTCTTCAGTTGGCGTGATTCAAATTCCAACTGTTTAAGCTGTAGGCGATTGAAAAACGAAAAACCCTGTTTTACGGGAGAGTGGACATTTCGGGTAGGGCTCGGTCGGGGGATTTTTTTCTTTTTTTAAATTTTTTTCTTTTCTGGCTAAAGTAGCCCCAATCTGAAAAAATCAAGAGAGAAAATCAAAAAATTTTTTTACAAACAAATTTTCGAAAAAAAAGTTGCCAAAAATTGATTAAATTGGGCTAAAAAACAGGCCGATTTACATGATTTTTGGAAAAAATAAAAAAAAAAAATTCTGCAAAAACTGAACAGGCAGGGTCGGTCGGGGGGGGGCCTTTCCGTAAAAAAAAGGTTTTTTTTTATTTCCGTCGCCTATATATCCATGTCAAATTGCATATAAAATCGCAGACATTACAGTTAAGTGAGACATCTTTCTGGAGTACTGGTTTCCAAAATTCAGCAGGTTTCCTCCTTTAAAAAACACTGGCCAGTTCATTAAGCACTCGATTATGTGATTGGCACAAAATTGTCAGGAACCATTCAGCTTTGGTTTATCCGCGCATTTCTTGTCAAAAACTTGTGCCTTCGAACAAAATGCATGTGGAGCGCCAAGAGACGTGGATAGTGTAATCAACAATTTTTGAAAAAAGACAAATTCCACTCCATTATTTATAATGTGTATTGGCACAATTACACAGATGGTGAGCTGAACAACAATATGGAAAGGACCCTGTAAAAATGGCCAACTTTGTTAATGCAATTACTAGTCTGATTTTTTTATTCGTCAGTAACGCATATTGTCGATGGTAAGAATTCATTGGAGAGGGATGTGTTAATCAAAACTAAAAAGCAATATTAACAGCGAATGCTCAACTTGTTCAATAGAATGATGCTTTAACCCATTTTACATGAACCTCTTGGTATCGAATATGAAAGGCTTCATCCCAGATTCCAATTGAATAGATTGTCGTATGAAGTCCGAGGCACGCTACCGATTCTTTTGTTGGCGTCAATCAAAGAACGAATTAAGTGCCATGGACATCGAGGCCGGTGTGAATGAGGAGGATTAGGCTACGTAAATATTGTTGTATTTTTAAGAGAGACCAAAACTCTAAAGTACTTCAATGATTGGACCAAGTTGCCAAATATTATTCTGGAACAAGACGAATAAATGTTAAACTATCAGATGTTCTACCTTCCTTATGACTTTGGGGGAGTAATAAATTAGGCTTATTCTATCATTTGCTTATGTATGCTTCAGAGTTTGTTCAAGTGGTGTTTGGAATTTATTGAATGCATTTAAGGTGATTTTTCCACTTAAAGTGAGTGATATTTTTTGTTTAATTATGGCCTTAATCTTATCCGCTGTTGTGACATCGAATTTTTCTATGTACTTCATTGTGTAAAATTATACAACACTCTCAGAATAATGGAACTTCGACACGCCCCAAAAACTTTTAATAAACTGACGAATAACAAATCCTACTATAATAGGAAAAGACACACTACTGCATAATGTACAAACACACTAATGAATCACCTTAGTGCCTGCCTGTTTATTTCCCCATGGTGGGTGCACGTATACATGTGGGTATGTTATGTGCAATCTGTTGTGGTTGTGTGTATGCACATGTTTTTTGTTTTTACACATTATTTGATTCTTCGGTAGTTTATCTATAAGTCCATAATGTATAATGTGTTTCCAAATTCATAGTAAGAACATAGGAGATTTCCAGGAAGAACCGCCCCCAATTTTCTTGAACCCCGGTTTTTTTACATATTGGAATGCTTACCAAGGTATTGGATCACACCCTGAAGTGAATAAGCCAAATACGCCGTCTTTAGGTTAAGATGATGATTTAGTAGTTCTGTCGTGCACACAGAAAGTCAAAGCATGGTTTTCTATGGGAACATTACATAGCAGCAAGGTCAAACAAGGGTTGCGGGTTTTCTTTGGCACTGTTTTCCAATACACCTTCGAAACGGTTTCTCGGTAGGTGGTCTACAATCCGATCCAGTGAAATTTGATAGAAATTTGGTAGCCTATAAAAATCTCCTCCTGGCCTATAACATGAGTAATGCTTCTATCTTTTTTGGTGATTATGCATGTGATTTATCAACATGTGTGTACACATGTGCATAATCACATGCCCATGTGTGCCTGTTAGTTTGTCATGTCTGTCATCCTGTCTCACTGCATTTTGCAATTTCTACTTTCTAGCTGTCGGAATCGAATCCCAATTACTAGATCCCATTCAACTAAATCATCTTCTGTGAACTTAGTGATAGACCAGAGATAACACCAAAGAGACGTAACCTCTGTCAATCAACACAAATGATTAGCGAAGAGCCTGGGAGATGGCGGTTTGATGCAAATGGTAGTTTTTGTCCATATATCACTTCATGTGTAAATGATCCTTGGGATGGTTCAACATTTCGTGGACCTTCAACCAAGACTTTTGATAAATTGTCTGACTGGTTTTCGGGGGGGAAAATTAGAAAGGATTAAGCAGAAGTCTGACATTTTTAGGTTTGGAATTTGCCCTTGTTTGAGGAATTTTTTCACACGCCATTTATCCGGTTATTTATTAGTTTGCAACTGTTAACTCTTTAAATTTCTGGTATTTTTATGGTAACACTATATTCTGCATCTTAAAGACACTATCAGTGATTCACTCAAAAAGTCCAAATATTTGAAATTCCCTGCTAGCTAAAAGAGTGAAGGATAAATCTGCAGAATTCCAATAAGTATTTTTTTCCAACTGGAAAAATCAGCAAAACGAAAGAAAACGGAATTTCAAGGAAAATCAACCCCATTCACTTACATGTTGTAATATGTGTCTGTACGGACAATTATGACTAAAATAACCGATTTCTACTTTATTAGGCTGTGTTTGGTCTTATCACTTGTACTGTAGTTAGGATACCATACTTGTGGCCAAGGCATGCAAAAATTCTTGATTTTGATGAGTTTTTAATTTTTCTGATTTTTCAATCACTGATAGTGCCTTTAAGTTTAAATTAAAATGTGTTATGAAATTGTGTTTTTACTTAATACCTTTTCCTACTTTTGTTGGCTTAAAAAATTTACCATCTGTGTGGTGTTGTGTATGTGTGTGTTAAAACTGTGTGTATGTGAGTGCGTGTGTGTGCATACAGGCGTTATCAATAGACGGGTTCTTCTGATGTTCTCAGAAGTATAGCATACAAACATGTGTGTGTGTGTAACATTCACATGCACGTGTTGTGTGTGAACTCCTAGTAAGTTGATTTCAGTATTTCAGTGTAAGCCATTTAATATTGCTTAATCTTTTACCATTCGGATCCCATTAGTTAAACCCCTTTGGATTGAATAAAACACACTCTTTGAAAGATTTGCTGTTGTAATCATAAAGACAGCACACTGTTTGAAGGTATACATGCTTGAATGCAACACGCAATTTGTAATAAGACCAAAAATTTGAGCAATTTTGCTTTAAAACAAATGTCCCTCACTACTACCAATTAAGCTGCACACAAATTACGCATGCCATGAAAATCTTCTTATTCACTGTGCTAAAGTTCATAGAGATTTCTTTGAACTCCCGAGGGTTCATAAGCCTTGTGACCAGGGCATGTAACATGACAGGTCATCATGTGCCTTATTACGCATCACTGACTGACTCATTACATGAAAACCTCAGGTAACCTACAAAAATAGGACCTCATACCAGGCTTTGAACCAGGTCTCTGATGGCTACTACATTATATAATTATGAATAACCAATTCATATTGGCTGGTAGGAAACCGTGGGCTCATGGCAGCATGCTTTTAGAAATGGCAAGAGCTTAGGTCCTTTTGAGAGTGGTGTCTAAGGTGACAGGTACACCAGTACTGTAAAAGTGATAATTTTCGCGCGTGTAATTTTTTTCGCTTTTCATGATTTTTTAAAAACATTGTTCTTGTTTTTAAATTCAGCTCTTTCAGCTATCCTACATATACCTACCACACAAAATAAAAATTTCGCGTTTTTTAATTTCGCGCGAGCTCAGAATTGCGCGAAAGCGCAAAATTAATGTAGTGCGCGAAAATTCCATTTTTACAGTATGGCCTGCAAGAAGGTTAATACTTACGCAGTTGGACCTACGTATTTATATGTGGACTTAATTTCATCATTTGTTGTCCCCATCCTGCCTTGTTATAGAACAGATAATTGCAAGATAAAGTTTAAAATGAACGCAAAACGATAATAAGGAACCAACCACAAGTCAATCGAAGGTACAACCAAAGGACGTAACCAGACTGCAGAAATATTAAAGAATTTCTTTAATTCCTGCTGTAATATTGCTTTTGAAATGTTTAAGTTTTCATATATTTTACTAAGCTTA
Organism: Ophioderma brevispina; assembly: GCA_023653785.1. Lineage (NCBI taxonomy): Eukaryota > Metazoa > Echinodermata > Ophiuroidea > Amphilepidida > Ophiodermatidae > Ophioderma > Ophioderma brevispina. The sequence goes on from JAMKCH010065646.1 coordinate 10,545, forward strand.
TCTATTCATTACTCAAACTGTAAACATCTCATAACACTCATATACATGGTACTGGAAGCAACATTATATAAACTTTTTGTAAACAAAGCACAATTTTTAATTATGAACCAGAATTATTCTGTTAATATTTCTTCCAGTGCTGAGTTACTCCTTCTGTTTGTCAACCCTCGAAATTTTAGTATTCACCCAGATGATGTAACCCACATTAGTTTAGCACCCTGAGAACTACCCCTATGATACAGTCTGTCGATTGGTTGACATAACATGAGATTGCCCTCTGAGTAACACTTCAAAATAGTGCTGCTATCTCTCTGTGTAAACCCCATACAACCATTCTGCCGCATCTCTGATTTGTCTATTGCATGAGATTACCTTCCCAAGTAACCAATCAAAATAGTGCTTAGATGCCTTGTAGGGAAGTAGCCACTCTGGGATAAATGCTAAATCTTCTGTTTTTTTTATGTTTTTTAATCAAATGAAAGCTTTTTATTATTCATTTTTATGAAATGTCCTTATAACTGATGTAAAATCTATGTAATTAGTATCCTGTACAGTTTGCCGACCAGACATGTTTAAAAATACCAGCCTAGAAACTAAAAACACTTCTGTCAAGCACACAGACAAATTTCTCCTTTACCTAAACACTGTGGTCACCTAGACCGCGTTAACTCTAGCAGAGACCACAGCTGTTCAGAGTTTGCAAACCTTTTTATTTTCCTTTCTGCTTGAATTCTGGCAACCTATAAATATTTGAAAATTATTATATTTGGCTGATTTGACACAAATTGATGCATGTATAGACAGAATTAACTTCACTTGCCTCCGTAGTTTACATCACCACTAACGCATTTTCAACATAATACACAAGTCCTTAAATAGCTGAAATGGATGAAAAGTCTTGCTTAGCCTAATACAGTTTTACAAGAAGGAATATCATAATAGCCCATAAGAACTGCCCAGTTTAAAATTGGAGTCAGTGGTCATTTCTGACCGTTTCATCCAATTTTGGTAAAAAATCCCTAGGTTATTATCATTAAATTTACTTATAATAATAAGTAAAAACCTTTGAGGCAACTTTACATAAATAAAAAGTCATTGACCGTCCTGAAAGTTAAAGACACTATCAGTGATTTATCCGGATGAGAACAAATATTTAAATGTGCATAAAACTTAAAATTGAAGATATATCTGTATAATCAGCATAACGTTACTTTTTCAACTAAAGAATCAACAGAAAAGGAAGAAACAGCAGTGTTTCAAAGATTGACTCGCCATTCAATTACGTGATTGTAGGAAGTTGTCCGTTCGGACACTAAATGACTAAATATCCGATTTTGTTACTTATGGGAAGCTTGCCCCTTCTGGCCTTATCATTTTGCACGTATGTTAGGGGTAATGTACTTGTTATAGCCCTGCAACAATCTTAGTTTGATGATTTTTTGCATTTTTCTGATTTAGCAATTCACTGATAGTGCCTTTAAAAGCTGACTGAGAGATTTTGGAAATTATATTTTTTGTATTAAAAGAGTCATCTAGAACTGTAGATAGTCACCTAAAATCTCAATTCCAAGTTAGAGAGGATTGGATTTTCGTTTCATGCAGTAATCATATATGCACAGTCTACAGTCCCATACGATACCATCATAACAAAAATGCCGGATCCGGATTTTAAAACAAGTTATGATTTTTCTTATATGAATGACTTTGATCTGAGCTTAGTTTCTTTTGTACAGTGATATTATCTGGACAAGCCATTATGTCATATGCAAAAACATGAATTTGTTTGAACAATGAGTGCGCCCTCATCTGGAAATCTCCTGAGTCAGCCTTTAACAGTGAAAATTTTGCAAAACCTTTTTTTTTCCCCCCCCTTTGACATGTTTTTCTTGCGTCTCAGTTGTCCAACCTAAGCCAGGAAATAAAACCACTCCAGAATTGGGATTAAATTACACAATTAACTTGATTTAACACACAAAGAAACTGTCTTAGGCTCATTCATTCCAGCGTAGGATTATCATGTTAAAAAACAATAAAGCATTCAAAACCTCAGGTTTTACCAAATTTGAGGGCACCCTATATGCAAATATACCAGTGTCCCTTTAAGGTTTGACAACTGCGGGGGTGGATTTCACAAACACTGCGACGCATGTAAACCCTAATTCATACGCAACTTAATTAAAGGGGATTACAAGCGATAATGCGAGAGAATAACAAATGTGGAAATGCATTTTTTAAATTGATAAATCATGGATAATTGTACAATTCCAAAACTGCTTTAATGTTGAACAACACCAATAGTTAAAAAATATTATTTGAGGAACTTTGTCAATACCGTCTCCCGCAAAAAAGACATGCAGCGACAGCAAATCTCAATCTGCACTAACAGCTATGTGGTTTACACCAGTACAAAATAAAACACAGATAATAATGTTTTGTGTTTGAGGTTAACTGTATTGATCATGGTTAACAATATTCACGCTGAAAATCTGTGATTTCAACCGTGAAAGGCTTGTTTTGACCTCCAAGTCGGAATTTTTGATACGCATGGTATAGAAATTACAGAATCAGATAAAAATACCACTTGTCTTTAATACATGGATTACAAGCCAACCACTTCAGGTTTTGTTCGCATATCGCATGCATAACAAAAATATAAAAACAGGAATTTTGATGATTTTTTTGATGTTTCGGATTCTCAAATCACTGCGAAATCCCCGTTACAGGTCCATGGACACGGCTTATTAGACTTTTCTTAATTTCTTACATTTCGTACCTCAACAATCCTGATCACATCGCAACACAGATGTTTAAAGGAAACTCGGAAAAGTTATTAATTTCAAGGACAAAAATACCCCACGGACAGGCCCTTCTGCTATTTTCGCGAACGCGTCTCAAGATGCTGGAGGTGGATTTGACCCCGTTAATGACGTCAAAGTAGCAAGTTGTAAACAAAGCCACACGTGGGCTACCCGCACACAGGCAAGTCTTTCCCACTTTCACCTTCCATTTACTTCACCTCCTTCCTCCCTCGTTCACCAATGCGACACCAATGCTTCTTCATGACATATGCATGACGACGAAAAAACAGCCGTCAACAATACAGCGTATTATTATCATAATTTTAAGGCTCCAAATAAAAAAAATTAATGCCATACAACACTACCACCCATTACCGCGAGAAGTCCACCTTTTTATCATTCTACATGCAAGAAAACTGGGCCACGCTCGATGCGTGTTTCTTGATTTGGGTTCCACGCATGACGACCATGAACGCTTCTTTTCTCCCTCTGACGGCACGTGTCAGGGGTCCCGCTTGCCAGCGCGCTAATCATTTTCGTTTTTGGAATTTCCTGTCCTCTGAAAGCTTGTCTGAAACACATGCTATTATGCCAATTTTTTATCAAATCTAACGGTTTTTTAATGCAGAGTGTTACATTGATAACAATCCATACTGTGAATAAAGCCATTTTTGGTGGTATTATAAGTATGTTTACAGCATGTCCATGGACCTTTAAAAGTAACATGGGATTTCTAACATAAGTTACGATGTGTCTGCTTACGTTGGGTCTACGCTGCATCGAAGTCTTGTGTGACATCCACCCCCGTACATCCATGAACATTTTCCAGGATAACAAGAGTGTGTTTTGAGTCAATTTCCCACAATTGGGGCACCATTTTGGAAATTCACCTCATAGGGTCATGTGATCCCATAAAAATCCTATCTTCCAAAAAAAAACCACAACACAAACGAAAAACAATTCCCAGACCGCTAATGCTCATTTTAGGCCCACAAGTGTAGTATACTTGGTAATTTTTAGCATGATTCGAAATGCCTTGTGGTTCTTAAAACTTTATAGGTAGCACGTTTTTATCCCTAAGTACTGACATGTGTTTAGTACCAGTACAGACAGTATTTGGACATTGCAATGCATCATGGGATTGATTCTGCAGGCTAACTCATGAGTGGAAAGAGGAATGATCTTATTCTTAGGGTCACATTTATATTTTGGCACTTCCTTTTTGAACTGATTTCAATAGTGTCCCCCCTTAAAGCGGCACTCGCACATTTTCAAATATGAAATTTCTTCAATCTGCTTTGCAAATGATAATCTATAGTAGGCCATTGGAAGAATAAGGTACAATTTTACAAAGATAGGGACATTAATGAGATGCTAAATACATCCAGGTAATTGGTAGGCCAACTTAGTTTGCTGTAACTAACTCAACAATGTGTCTATACTGGAATATCAATCAACTTGTACTCATTTAAGAATTAAACTAACAAAGGTCACAACCGTCAAACGGTGCACGCGGGTAATCAACTCTTTGCTGGTGTTTTCTGGTTAAACCCATTTCCGTCATCTGCGGAATAAATGTCGCTGGAGTCATTAATTATAAAATCGCACTGTTTACCCATAAGGGCGCTGAATTTGTTCTTAATCCTTTTATTGAGGGCTAATGTATAGAAAAAACTTTAACCACCATGCAAAAATAGCATTGTTGAAAAATCTAGAAACTGCACTGCCAGTGTCCCTTTAACAAAGCAAACCCATCGTACTAAAACGTAAACAACAGTCGCAGACATGATTCTTCCAAAGAACTAGATTAGTTTGTCAATGTCATTGTTATTTTAACGCAGCTTCACAATCTCAATTCAATGACAAAATTACTTTTTACAAGGCCCACTGGCCACTGTGTGGCGCATGTTTTCATGCCACAGGCACATCGCAAGGGCCACTAAAACCACGCTGCGCTAATTTCTGTCGGCTCCTGTCATGAAGCTTGCTTAATACAACGCCGACTGCATTCAAAACTGAAATGCTTGGGGCACAATGAACTTGTAGATGGAAATGAGGCTAGAAATACTTTGATAACCAGAAAATAGCATGAAATATACATGAGCCCGAAAAGTTTTTGTTATATTTAGGTTTGTGAGTTCCAAGAGTGAGCACACAATTTCAAATTTAATAACTAGCGTAGGTTAGCACTAATGAGGAAGCATAACATGTTCAGATGACAAACGTGGGCATCAACAGTGGAGTAGCTCAGCCAGCAACTTATCAACTTCATGTCATGTCATCTGATAGCTTCACCTAACGACCTTTGAGACCCTCTGGGAGCTTACTTTGCCCTTAAAAAATATATAGGGGTCATTCTTTTCCTTGCAACTACACAATTTATGCCAAAGAAATAGCATTTGAAGCCTTTTCAACAATGACTTCAAAAATGACCCCTTGACTGGACTTTGACCCAAGATCCAGAACATCCCAAATGTACCAGATTCTGAAGACAACAGCAGTATTAGGTACCCATGTATTCTACCTAATTCGAACACAATCTACCTTTTAAGCAATTTAGCAATGACCTATTTCCCTAAGACTTTGAACCTCTTCTCTTTGAACACCACCATATGACCCATTCCATAAGGATCATTTAAGCCACTTTTGTGAATGCTCTCTTATTTCTGTGCCAAAGCATTTAAGTTGTTTTACCAAAAACCTTCAAGTTTTCCCCTAAAAAACAACGCTCACCTCTTTCTCTTTAAGATTAATCTTATTGCTGGTTCATGTGATTACTGTGATTTCATACCGTGTACCGCAATTCAGATGCAATAGGGGTAATTTTTGTCATCCCCTATTTGGCCTGTCGCCCTAACCTCCTATTTCGGTTTTTTATAGGCGTTAACTGCAGCCATATAAAGCCACAAAATTAGCCTTTTATGTTGGTTATTTACTGTCCCTACAAATGGCCACAAGTTTTTTTTGTTTTTTGTAGCTGGCAGTAAGATATTTAAAAAAGTTGGAGCTATAAGACGATGCACTGTAATCCTAACAAAAGGCTACAGCAAATAGTCGGCAATGGACCTATTATACTGTAAGATAATATTGATATGAATATGCCCCGGGCCACAAAAAGCCACAGGGTACATTCTAGACTAATTTACTGGAAGCCCAAAATAGCTCATTCTTTTTAAGGATACAAATTACTGTGGGCTGAAACAAAGCTACAAAGTTTCAGGGTGTGGCTTTTTGAAGCTTACAGGAGGGTTGGAGACAATGGCTGTCAGCAATCCAGATTTAGTACGTAATGCACATATGAACGCTCAGGAACATGGATTTTGAGATGGACCACATACTAGTGTAAATCCCGGGGGATGGGATATACTCCCAATGTTTTGATGAAGGGGGATGGTCAATACGATCATCCCCCATGTTGATGCTGTTTCATGTGTTGTGACCAAAAATAAACTCATATTTAACAAATATTTAAATGTTAAATTTCCCGCGTGCTTAGCCGCCCATTTCTTTTCTGGATTACATTACATTTAATATTTAGCCCTTCGAAATGGCAAAATTTTTTTGCGCGCTAGGCGCGCACATGTGCTAGTATTGCATCTTTTATCTTTTCAGCAAAAAACCTTTCATTCTTTACATTTTCATCAACCCCATCCCCCAATGTCAAAAAGAAATTTATGCCACTGACCACATATGTCACGCTCCAGGAAAATGAAATTCTGATATTGACACTATTGATGTTTGAGTCATTGGAAAAAAATGTTTTCCATGGTTTTCCCAAATTACAAAGAAATGTTCAAACTTGACAACCACATGTTCCATTTCAAAGGGGTTCAAATCAAATTTTGGCATTTTTAAGGGCTCACACACTGAGTCGAAAAAAAATTCCAAATTAAAAATACTGCTGACATCTGGTTTACTTAAAAAAAAAAACTTTTGTCCTTGGTCAGCAACACCATAGTCCCCAAAAGACGAGAATTTGTAAGGCGATTTCTTCTATTGATCTCGCTTTGCGCTGTGACTGACGATTCCTGATACGCTCTCCCATCACATGGAAATGAAATGCACTAGCTTGTGGGCAGTGGTGATCAGAGCCCACTCATCTGTGACTTAAACATGCTAAATCCAACTTTAGCAGCACCTTGAAAAAGGAAACTGGAACATGGTGGGCAATCTCGCTCTTGCCCCTTTTTCCTCTTAATGACTGTACATCCTCATCAAATGAAAGACAAGCATTGGGTGGAATTCATGTTTGTAAATCCACTCTGACTTTAGTTGGGAATAAATAAAATTGCACTGTGAGCATGTGCTGGGACCAGCTTATTGAAGAAAAATTGTAAGATAGCAGAAAAATCTCTTCTAAGGTTTAGCATGTGTCTCTCCTCTGAAAATAACTATTCTTAATCATTATCAACACAAGTAATTTTGAGAAAATGATGTTGGTTTCATAAAGAAAATGGAAGGGGGTGAAATCAATACAGCAATAAAGCCATAACATATTTCAAAGAGCCTCTAACTATGATTTACTTGGGAGAGGGTCAAAATTTGACATTTTCCATGCCACATTTCCAAAATGTAATTTTTCCCCAATGTGTAAATGCCCCCTTAAACCCCACATGGGACAATTTGTTATCTAGAAAAAACTCTCAATCTTTGTTGCTCACATTATGATAGTTTAGCAGAGTACTGGGAACTAATTTTTTGGGGGTTATGGGATGCATCACCCTGCCCAACATTTACCCTGCTATTGGGTTATCAGGGTATTGGACAATAGTGCAATGTTGTTTCTCCAATTTTCCAAACCAATGCACTATTTCCATAGAAATGTAAACCTAAAGTACCACTGTTGTCTTTGCTATTTAAAATGTAGGCATTCTTGCTTGTGAATCAAAGTACAGCATGACCAACTAGAATTCGGCGGTTCTCGCTTTCGCCCGCTCGATATATTCAAGGAATATAAAGCTGTGGGCCGCCCCCATGACCTTTGACCCTGGCACGTGACCTTTGATCCATCAACATAGAGGGATCCCATGGTGTAACCTATGACAAAGTTTTTTGGTTCCATTGAACTTCAAGTTTTCAATTTAGATGAAGTTTTACATTTTTCGCCCATTTTCCAACTTGACCTCACATGACCTTGGTTTGTACCTTTCATCATGACATTTGACCTCATCACATATGAGGAATCCCATTGTGCACCTATGACATAAGTTTGGTCCTCTTTTTTGAATTAAACTTTTCAATTGAGGTCAATTTAAAAAAAACTTAACATTTGGACACACCCTACCCACATACACACGCACCACGGATTGCTAAGTGGTCCTGCCAGCTATAGCCTTGGGCCGGCCCCCCCCCCCCCCACAAATATCTCGGTTGATATGTTGTAGATCATTGTTTGTTCACCCACCTTCACCCTGCACATGGTCATCACTAGGCTCATACCCTGTAAGGCGCACACCACCAAATAAAACGATCCCATTGAAAATACACGCTAAAATGACTTGAATAAACTTCAAACTTCAACCCCACTGACATCATAGTTCAATGTTTTGAGAATTTTCTATATCAAATAAGATGAAATTTTTACCAAATCATGGTATTTGATACCGATCCAGCATAGACTTCGAGATAACAGCTTGTGAATAGCGCCACCACTTTTCCCACTCGACACGTAAAACCCTAGCCGTATCCGAGCCACGGAGTATACTTCCGAAGGCCTATTTATTTGTAGAGATTCATGATTTATTTATTTTCTGATATTCCAAGTATAGAACATTGTCCTGCACATTCATTAAAATAATTACATTTGATAATCACATATCGACGCACCATGCAACACACCAATTTGCTTACATCGACGGTATGTTTTTTTAACCGGAACTCCCACCCATTAACACAAATGCGGAGTGATTTAGTGTGTGCTCCCTTAGAACACAAATTTTTTGAGTTTTTTCTTATTGTCTAAACATTGATTCATTCAAGAAAGTGTCACTTATTATTAGATATATTCATCCGATTTTGCACTATAGCCTTTGAACGTGGGAAGTCACAACCGAAAATGCCTGAAAATGGGCTCTCGTTTTGACAATTGGCGCTATGTGGTCTGCCAATGCCAGTAGTTGACATTGGTGTTAGAGTTTTTATGAACTAATGGCGTCGAAGATTGAAATGAAAACAGTTTTATGGAAACAAGCATCGGATGGCAAACCACAAACTCTAGAAATCGATTTCATGGTGTCCTAAGCTTCACCCCCTCCCCTTAACAGCATCAAAAAACCGAAAATGACGAATGTGCGGTGCCCGAATGCATCCGATAGTCTATTTCGCTCCCACTCTCCATCTCACGGTTGGGGATCCTTTTTGGGGATACGGTTAGGGTAGATTGAGAATAAGAAGTTAGAGTTGGTGATCCGAGTTAGGGTTAGGATTCAGGTTAGGGTTAGGGGTCATCTAAGGGTTACACGATAGGGATAGGGTTAGCGCTTCGTTAGGGTTAGCATCGCTTTGTTTAGGGTTAGGGTTGGGTTAAGGTGAGTTTGGGGCCAGGTTAAAGTTAGGGTTAGAATTAGGGTTAAGAGGGTCGGGCATGGTTTAACAAATTTTATTGGGGCGTGGGGACTCTAGGCTTTTGTGGTATTAAAAATGCTCTCGTGGAAATCCACGCAAAAATTACCTACAAGATGGTAACGTGGGCTTGCCTCTTTAAATTGGCTCACCGTGGTCCTGTTTGAACAAGGTTAGGGTTCCAAGAAAAGCCGTTTGAACTTTATAAAATATTATCAATTTATTAATGGTATTACAACAACACTAAATATGCAAGTCACAGTGATCTTTCTTCCACCAAGCTATCTCTTGGGAATAGAATAAGCAGTTTGATGACAAAATGCCGCTATTTTGACTCTTTAACACGGGGTATAGATGTTCGCTTGAAATTGAATGGCATTACCGCGAAGGCATCACATTTTATCTCGCGTATAGCACATAATGTTTGTTGAAAGACAAGTAATTCCACAGAACATTGCAGCGCTTCCAAGAAACTTCAATTTTTTGTGGCAGCAAAGATCTAAATATTGACAAAACCGCCACTTTTGACCAAAATGCCCACAATAACAAATCACGTTTAATCCGTTAAAAATTGCTGGGTAAGGCTGTTTGTGACTTAGTTTCTTCGACAAAAAGTCTCTAAATTACACCGAAAGATTCCGTTTAAGAACCACTAGCTTATTTTTCAATATAACATCACTTTGGGCCTCACTTTTCTTTATTCTGCCTGAAATCCCAATATATGAAATGCGCATGCACATTCCATACGCGTGTTAGAATGGCGCACACCACCAAATAACGATCCCATTTAAATACCGCTAAAATGAATTGAATAAGTTTCAAATTTCACCCCACGTGACATCATAATTTAATGTTTTGAAGATATTTCTATATCAAAATAAGATGAAAATTTTAAAAATCATGGTAATTTGATACCGTTACAGGATAGAATTCGAGATACAGCTTGTGAATATCCGCCACCACTTTTTCGCACCCGACACGTTAAAACCAATACCGTTCCGAGACGGAGTACTCCGAGGCCCTATTTATTTGTTGATTCAGATTTTTTATTTTCTGATATTCCAATATAGACATTGTCTGGCACTATTCATTTAAATATTAACATTTGATCAATCAACAAATCTACCACCATGCCACACCAATGTGCTTACAATCGACGGATGTTTTTAACCCGAACTACCCACCATTACACAAAATGCGGAGTATTTGTGGTGTGGCTTCCCGTACCCAATCCATTAGCCTTCAAATGTTTGACCACATGTTGTTCCCATAGCTTTAGTGCTTGTGTCGAATTCAGGTATACTCCTCTCACGAAAATAACTATTAGGATAATGGTCTATATGAAGTGCCTGGGAGAATCATAATACACCTAAATCTAGTATAAACTGTAGATTTTAAGGATCTTTTTATAAAAATTCTGGCAAGGGCTATTGTGATACCTAAAAAAAAAAAAAAAAAATTAAGGCAATAGAGAATTCAATGGAAAATTACTTACGTCCTATAGCTGCTTTTTGTTATTTTAAAGAGACACTGACACATTGAAAAATAGTGTGCCCTCACGATTGTTCAAATTTGCTATTTGATTGTTGTAAAGCCTTTTATATACATTAGCCCTCAACCTGACTGATTAAGCCCAAATCACACCCTTATGGATAAACATAGCGATTTATCAGTGATGGAAATGGGGCGTTAAAGGCGGCTCGATCCATGGAGGGGGCGGAGGGCGCGCGCCCCCGGTAATTCTTTCTGCAAAATCTGCAAAATCAGCCAATTTTGGAAGCTTTGGCAAGTTTCAGCCTTTCAGCCCCGGTAATTTTGACGTTTTTCAAATCCTGGATCCGCGCCCTGAAAGGTGTGTGTTCCGATCGCTTTGGGACCCGCTGATTTACCCGGAAGTAAATATCGAATTTTGATATCAGATAAAGGCCATATTTTTTTCTCATTGTCGTCCTGACATTTCAGCCTCCAATCCTTTTCATTCCCAAGATATAAACAAAAAACTGCCGTTTAATGTGTTAACTATCAATATTAGGCACAGTATTGAATAGGTTTTTTGCGATATGCATTATTGATTCTACCATGAAACCGCAAGTTTTGTTTCCCATGTACTTGATGGGGCCGTTTTTTGTGCAAGTGCCGGGGCTCTCATAACACGTAAAAAAGAACAAAAGAGAACACAAAAAGACTACCGTCGGACAAGGCACTTTTACCACAAGAAACACATGTCGAGACAAGGTGGGAAGTAATGAATCCTATAATCATATTATGTATTGGAGATACAATTTTAATCATATTGAAATTATCCAATTATTGTACTCTGCCAAAATGCTTACTTTTTGGCCCAATGCCAACAAAATTCACTCCACATAACAGTAACATCAATCAGATTGGACCTCATAATAGGAATTAGGATCCAGTACATTTCCCACCTCCTTTCTTTATTAGTATTCTTTTATTCCAAATTTGTTGCCATATTTTTTGGGTGGAAATTGGAGAAATACATAAAACCAACCCATTACAGAAAGAAACTCACCCACTATCTCCTCACCCGTGTCAGAAGAACACCTTGATGGTAAAAAGAAGAAATGAAATCACCAATTAGGCCGCATATGCAACATGTAATTTACACACCAATTGGCTTAACACAATCTCGTACCTACTACTTATTTTCAAAATCCTAAATGCTAATCAATCATTCCACTTCAGGCATTAAGGGAGATCCGCGATTTGCTCCGAACTTGAGAAAGAATCGTAACAATTCGTATCTTTGTTACTGGCATTGGTTCTAACATATCCGCAAAATGGCTTAAAGTGACAGGAGGAGATTTTTTTTTGATACAAATTCTTCTCAAAGTGCACTGGATCGGTTGTAAGACCACCTAAAAAGAACCTTTTAAGGTTTATTGGACAAACAAGTCCAAAAGAATCCGCACACCTTGTTTTGAGACTTGCCTGCTAGTGTAATCATCCACATGCTTTGATTTCAGTGGTTGTGCACGACCGAAATTACTAAATCATCATCTTATTACAAAATGACGGCGTCTTCGGCTTATTTCCATCACTTCTCGTGTGATCTAATACATTGGTAAGCATTCCAAATAAGCAAATAACAGGTTTCGAAACTAATTGGGGTTGCTTAGTCTGAAATTCCTTGTGTCTCTCTAAAGACAAAACATTACATTTTACTTGATTGTTTTTTTTTCAATGGGTGCTGATAACAAAGTCCAACTTTTGGGCTGATTTTGCAATCGGAATTTTCGTCCCTTATCTGATTTTTAAAAACAATCGTCTTTCTTTGGTATTCATGCCAGTTGTATTTTCAAGAAGTTTGCAGGCTTGTTTTTTGTCTAGTTTGTTTTGTCTGTGTTATTTGTCATTTGGTCATACTGTTAATGCTGATTGGTATTCCGTTGTTTGGTGGCAATAAACAAAAAAAGTCAGACTGAGATCAAGCCTTTCAGAGGAATTGTCCCACTTTAGTATTACAAGTGATGTGTAACGATCATTGGCAAAATGTACCAATTATTTCCCATATTTTTATGCAGCATTATCAACTTTCATTCATTTATGGTATATTTTAAATTTACATTTCCCACCCCCTCCATTTATATTTCACTTCTGTGCTTTTTAGAAACCCCCCTTTTTAAAAGGGCATTTCGTGATCCATAAACTACGCCCCCACCGACTTACCCCAAAAAGGGTTGGATTGTTTAAACTGTCAGCCATAGTAATGCAAGTGTCCCATCTGACTTGCAAATTCGATCCATCTGTAAGAAGTCACAATTTGTACTTCATGTCCGTAAACAGACAGAAATTACAGTACATTAGCCTATAGAACCTGTGATACAAGCACTGCTCATACTGGCACTGTCAATATCAACTGAAATTGTGAATGGGATTTTTCCTCGTCGATATCTAGGAACCACAAAAAAGGAAGGTGCTAGAAATGCACCTTTTAAGAAAAAATGTAACCCCCCCTTTTTTTTTACAATTTTTTGGCAAATTGAACCCCCATGCTTTCAAAAGCATCCATACATCAATGGACACATGATCCAAATCAAGGGAACCGTTTAAACGTAACCTATCAAATAAAGGCCAATATAGGACATCTTACAAATGGACCCTCCGCAAGTGCTCGCCTCGATCTATTGATCAACTTCCCATGTACGTAATGAATGATATCTAACAATGCAACATAGCTCACTGACACGGCAGAGCAGCCTGGTTTAGTAAACAAACCGTGTTAGTGTCGGGAGGCGCGATTATTTCACACCCCAGACTCGTGCCGCTGGTGTGAATTTATGCATCGGTTTTCATTTCTATAAGACACAGTGTTGGCAATGTTAGTGCTTGTATTTATTTATTCAGTTGAATTGAGCTTCATTTGTTTTCGAGTTAGCACACTACTGCATGATGTTTTCTAAAGAAGAGATGGAAAAGATAAGGCGGGGGAGCATGATGGGGGTGGGTAGGAGAGCCTTTCTTCTTTCATTCCATTTCTTTAGTCCCTCTTTTTCTTCCCACGCTTATCTCACATATGTTTGCTTTTCCCTCCCGGGTGTTGTTTCACACCATTCTAGTTTCGCAAGGTACAATCTCTGTACCATGGTAATTTTCGATATCTTTATGATAGAAGGCATTGCCCTGAAATGGATATCTATGTATTTTTGCTTGCATGCTTAGATTTGTTCCAGAAACTGAGCTACTATAATTTTAGAAATTTAAAAGCTATACATTGACATGGCATGGTAGGTTGTAATATCTAGTGCCCCTTCCCCTGTGGCTCCCACAGAAACTGAAAGGGTTTTAGAGATCCAGTAGTGATCATAACCCTTGTTTTGCCTACTTTCTAAGAAATCACCATAAAATAAACCGTAAAATTTCAGTGATTCTTACAGACACTATCAGTGATTTTTTTCGACAGAGTGAAAATATTTGAAATTTGCAGGGATAGTTTAAAAGTGAAGGATAAGTCTGTAGAATTCTCAGAAAGTTAATTTTTCCAATGAAGACGTGGTAAACAGGAAAGGAGAAAACGGTAGTGTTCAAAGATACGAATCTCCATTCAATTACGTGTTGTAGAAAGTGTCCGTTCGGACATCTATGACCTAAAATAACCGATTTTGTCTTTATTGCGCTGCTTTGGTCTTATCACTTGCACAGGGTATGTTAGAATACCAATACTAGTTCCAGACATCCCAAATCTGTTTTGATGATTGTTTTGTTTATCTGATTTATCAAATCACTGATAGTGGCTTTAACTATGTTTTAATTTCACGACTATTTTTGTACTTCGGTTTCCCTACTGATTGTCCTGAACTGACAATTAAAACAGAAATTGGTAAGCCACCAACATCTGTGTAGACAGATTGGGGGAGCAATCCCATCTTGGAGGTGACGTGCATGTAAGGCTGTTAAGACCCCGTTCCGCATCGCTGTCACCCAAAGACCCCTATAATTTTGAAAATGTCACCAAAGACCCCATATTTTTTTTAAATTTCCCAAATTTCCTAAATTTGTAAAATCTCTATTTTTGGGAAAATTTTGAAAATGTTCAAAAAACATTAAAAAAAAAAATTTTGGGATGAAATTTTTGCAAAATTTTTAAAAAAAAAAAAAAAAAAACCTTTCATTTTGGGCATTTGGGCTGTCCTCTTACCCAAAGACCCCCTATTTTTTTTGTCCTCTTTCACCGATGCCCCTGGTTTTGAAGCACCACCTTACACACACCAACCAACCATATCCATTTCAATATTGATGGCCACCCCCATCCATCACCATAAGACTGCCCGACATAAGACAGCGCCATTTCATATGACTGATTTTGCTGAGCAATCCACCAAACATCACTCCAAGGCCCCAAACCAAAAAACAAAAAAAAAAAACAAGTCCACTAGTGTGTGAGTGAAGCAACCTGTATTCAAAGTGAGGGCTCTTGCACCAAAGCAACCAAGAACTGGATGTGGGGATGCGCTAGTATGACAACTGGAGGAAATGAGTATGTTACTACAACTTTCAGTCCAGGGTTACAAGGGTGTCAGTACAGTATTACAAGACAGCCATTAGGTAAGAAAATCCATCAGCAAAGACTGCCCTAAATTATACTCAGCAGCCGAGGTCAACAGCTTCCAAGAAGAAATCCAAATCAATTTCCCTCCATCAATTATGAATGGCTGCGTGCATGCAGATGTGAAATCAAAGGTTAATTTGGCCTTTCAAATTGCTCAAATTTAACATCATCAATAATCCAGACGCCTGGCCAGGGCTTATACGGACTGAGATGCTAAACACCAACACTATCCAAAACACCATGGTTTACAAAAAACCGCCACCTTTTTCACCAAAAAGACCTGTAACCTTTATAATTCTAGCTACAGGTTTGTTTATATGCATTATAAGACATGACTAATGCCTCAACTCACACATCTACCCTACCGTGGTTGCTTCGGCTGGCTGAATTTTCAAATATGAAATCAACATCTCAGCTATAATCACATTCCAATTAAGATAATTCATCTGTAAAACCTATCTAGCGTTTGACCCGCATTCACAATACCCTGATTAACCTAACAATAACCCTAAATATTTTGTTCGCTTAGCCTCCGACCACGCACGCTGGCATAATAACGTTTAATATCACCATCAAACACAGAGGGCTTCGGTTGTCGTCCCGTTGAGGTGAGCGTCGACTGCGAGCAAATGACTTCCGGGCTACGCTTGCGAATTGGAATAGATCCATCTCTTATTTTACATCTTTCTATGATTGCTTGTAATCTGTGGAAGACTTAATCATGCCTTAGATTAGATAAACCCGCTGATTCTCACAAGAAAAGGAACACAAACGTGCATGTGCTTTATTAAATGGCATTATCATAAATTTTGTTTGAGGACGATCAGAGTTTCGTGCGTAAATGAAAGAGCCCGGAATTAGCCACAATGTATAAAATTATCCCTTTCCAGATGAACGTGTGATTTTTCAACGCTCGTGCACTGCACACAGTTACGCTTTATTATTAAGCATAATCACGTATTTTTCCGATGTATCAGACTTTAATGTATTAAACTGCCCCGATTCTAGGAATGTAGTCCTGAGAGTTATTTGCGAGTGGAAAACACGTCATGCTGTCATGGTTATGTCTATATTACCAGTGCAGACTGGGCTATTTTTACTTCCAGACTTTATAATGGTTTTGGTTCTAAATTTATCATCAATTTCAAGGCCTTCTTGTTCAAAATTTAATATCAGTTCCATTTACTTTGTAGTACTGAGATGTAATAATTTCCATGTACGTAGGTCCTCGCTATGAGCTTAATAATTTTTTATTTGCAACTGGGAGAAAAAGGCCCGAGATCACAATAGCAATAGTGACATGAAGAGTCACATTCATGTTTACATCATGTTCATGAACACGTCTTTGTTAGGAATTACAGAAGCTTAAAGTCCATTCTTAAACACGCTGTGGAAAATTAAGCCAATTTCACTGGCTGATGCCCGGGTTCAATTCGACAATTGACCCATGTAGTATGCCGCCTGTTGTATTGATTGTATTTTAGTTGAAACGGCCCTCACGTCATACCGCGATTTGCTACCTTCCCGCCCCTGCCAATGTTGCGTCTAGTTGCGTATGATCGTTGCTTCACGGTTGTTCAAGTGTTCACTGGTAGTGGCAGTTCCTTTCTTGTTGTATTTAGAGTCTGAAAGTATTGCAAAATTGGGTTAAAGTGACCTTAAATGATTAAGCTGTTTAAGAATGAGAATAATGGTATGATTTTGTGAACCGTACTCTCTTCCTACTAATTGACCGCGACACGACCATTATTTTTTGCGTGGAATAACTAGGCCTCCGGCCCTCTTTCTCCACTTAAAATAATGTATCGCCTTTGGTTTCAATTCAAGTCGTAAAGGAGCACCGGTTCCCAAAACCCTACCTTTATTCTCGCAATTGAGTAATTCTATACATGGCCGCATGCATTTCATGCAAAGGTCATTAGAATCAATTGTGTAATACAATGATCTTCAGGGGTAAGTGACCATAGTCCATCAAGGTGCCCATTGGGAGGTCATTGTTGACTATCTGTCTTAATGCAGCTGCAAAAATTTAACCTAGTACTTCGTACACAATGCTTTTTGTATTCACAACCAAGAACATTCTGAACACACCTAATGGAATTTCGCTTGACAAGATTTTTGTCAATACCACAAAGGAGAGCAGCAAAGGATACCGCCTACCGATATATTTTCGTATCCGGTCATTGAGAGCGTATCGCGTACTACGCATTATAATTAGGTCCTGTTTCAAAACATACTGGCCATCAATTTACTGAGGCGTTGGGGGGGTTTGGGGGGGGTTGGTATATTGTTTCCTCTACATGATGGGCACAACTTTGGTTTATAATACACACACCCAAAAAATAACTCTCCCCCCTAAATTTTCTTTCACATTTAAACTCATCGCATTACACCTTATGGGATATAATTTTTAGCGGTGTTTATTTACGCATATTTTGACACTCAGTTTGGTGGTAGTGATGACGTATTTGTTGAAGTTATCTCCACTTGACCGAACCAACCCAGAGTTAAAGTTGCAAGTCAGCCCTATAGAGCAGAGAAATTGTCATGCAGAGAAGAGGAGGATTGCACTGATTTCAATCTGTAACAGTTTGATTGTCAATAGGATTACTGCAACTTTCAAATCTGGTGTGGGGCGATCAAGTGAAAGTCGGAGCGCACTTATGGTACAACCTTTGGAAGAAGAATTTCGTCAAGTTTTTATACCCAGTTAGCATTCAATTCCCCTACGGTCGAATAAGTGCCATAAGAAAATTTAATGTCAAGAGTTCAAAAGTTTTGGATTTACCATTAATTCAGACCAACTTTAAGTTAAGTGGTGACCAGCCAAAGATAATGAATAATCACATTTGTTCTTTTGTAATGCCTCATTTTGTCCTGTACGCGGTCAGTCAGCCAGGACGGATGTCTCTATTTTCAACAACAGATACTCTGTTGGCAGTAACCTATAGAGAAGGAGAATTACATAGAAAAGAGGATGAAGAAGCGGTTGAGGGAGGAAGGGTGGGAGGAACCGCTCATGCGGAGAAGAAGAGGATTGGGCAAACTGATTTCAATTTGTAAAGTATATGGTCAATAGGATTTACGCCACTTTCAAATCCTGAGTGGTTTCGGTCCAAGTGGGCATAACTTCAACAATACTCCACGTTCGCCCAAATACGGGTTTCAAAAATACGCATAAATAAACAACGCATCCAATTATATCCCATATTGTTATAACAATATGTATCGTTTGAACTTTGACAAATTCAGGGGTGGGGAGTTACTTTTTTGGGTGTGTTTACTTTACTTACCAGAAATTATTATAAATATATTTACATCTACATACGCAGATATATTTTCCGTATCGGTCAGTAGCCATATCATTGTTTGCTATCATTATATTAGTCAGTGACCGCGTACCGCCTGATCCATTTACCAATGTATGATTTGTTCTTCTAACATGATGGGCATGAAAATTTGGTTACATATTTTTACTTAAAAATTAAGTTATTATAAATATATTTAGAATGTTATTTTAGTTTATAAATATATTTAGAATTATTAGTGGTTACTTGGTAATGAACTAATTCCTTATCGGGTTCAGCATCTCTCTGATACAGATAATTCCCTGCGCTTGCCCCATACAGGGTTAAGCCGTCGTCTTGCACATCATCACCATGCATTGGGCTTTGCTTAGATAATCCCTGTATCAGAGCTCACTTCCAACCGATAACTAAGGTTTACTATCATCTGTGTGGCAATACCACAGTGCCATTAGCGCGTACCGCCCAAACACTGCACAATACGCAAAATATTTGGACATTTGGTGCGACTCGTCAGCAAATACTCTTTTTAAATAGTTTTGAAGCATTTTAGAACTCCTTTTGTCACGCAGCTTCTTCTTGCATCATAATAATAATATGGATGGCTTTTTTTCGGCTGATAACAGAAAATATCGCCCTCATGCCAAGAAAATAATTGTGCTCACTTCGACTCGCGCCCGATATTTGAATCTAGGCTCGGGCGATATTTCTGTTAATCACAAAACCCAGCCTCCAATATAATAATATCAGAACCTGTGGAGAATAATATCGACCTGTGGATATTTCCATGTCCAAGTAAAGGTAGCAGATCACTTACCTACGCTGATTACTAAGCCACCTGTTACCGTTATATGGTTTAACTTTAAATTTCAACAATTACTGCAAATGATATGACCTTGGCCCTCATATCTGAACATTCCATAAAACCACTCAACAATTTTTGGAAGCAACTTTGGTCAATGCCCAATCACTTCTGTGCAAGAAGCAAGTATTTTTATGCAATGACCTAAAATGACACTTCTTGGACCTCAAGGTTCAAATTACTGAAACAGGGACCACCCCTATATCCCTCACGTTTCATCACCCCCCCCCCATCATTTTAAAGAAATTAACCAAAAAATACAAAAGCATTACACAGTGTGGACCGACAGAGTGTGGATTTACAGACGCAAAACTTAAAGTATACCTGACGAACTTAATACATATCAATCCACATACACAAGCCGAAACACTGCACTTACCGTTGCCGTATGAATGTACCCATCGGCTTCACTATCACCGGGGTCGCCATACTGGACACTGATTGCCACACATGCACGCACAAGCCCCACAGAGCAAACCGACACTACCGAAAGACCAACCGCCACGAAGGGTGCACGCCTCTGCAGGAACCGCTGTCTTGCTGCTGAGGAGACGTGTTTAGCTACAGCTGCAATGGTCATTCAGTTCCTCATCAAACTACATAAATAAACAACAGAAGAGAATCAAGCGATCAATTACCGATGATACTGTAATACATCTGTACTTTGACTCCCCCTGAGCACAACCTGTCTTTATACAGCACCTTCATTTCAACCAGTTTTAATGCAGCGTTCAAATATTTAAACTCTAGCCCTCTTCAGGCCTACCACCATTCTTACCAGGTTTCTCATTGGCTCAAAAATCATATAAGTTCAATTGTGACCAATCAACAGGAAATATTCAGAGGGTTAGGTAATTTCCAGAGGGTGTTTTGAATCAATCCCATAATGCATTGCAATGTGTCTATACTGTACTATACTAAACACATGTCAGTACTTAGGGATATAAAGTGTTCCAAAAGTTCAAGAACCACAAGGCATTTCATGATCATGCAAAAAAAAAATCTTTAAGTACCAACTCTTCGTAGGCTCAAATGAGCATAAAAGTCAGGGTTTTTATGTGTTAAGAATAGCATTTTTGTAGGATCACATGACCGTATTGAGGTGAAATTTCATAAAACTGGTGCATTGTGGGATTGACTCAATACACCCTCTGGGTAATTTCCAACTGAAAATAATATCAACCTAGCTTACTTACAAACAAGCTGCTCACACTTGCATGCAACAGATGGTCAATAAACTTACACAACCAATTTCCCTTTTGGGTCACACGCAAGTGACCTTCACGGTACCTGCCATCATGAGAAGAATTATATGCATATATGATCCTGAATAAAGGAAACAACCTACATGTAGTTTGCCTGCATTTATTATTGGCTGATAATGTAACACTCACCTGTAGTTGTACTAATATGCTACCACCTCAAAGGTCCCAGAGGAGATTAGCTTTATTCTTCAAATACCCAGATGATTAAATTAAAATTAAATTGCTTGTTAAGGATTGGTCAAAGTTTACATTCCTATCCTGTATGCAGATAGTCCCCTTGAGTTTGTAGTTTGAAAGAAGCACGTAACTCCTTTAAGGAGAACAAGGACATTTCAGAAAAAGGTGCACCATTTTTTTTAAGTCTCTGTTCATTTGGTTTACATATTAGAATGCTTACAAATTAAAATGTATTAAATTCAATACCTAGCTGAAACAATGTTTTATGTCATGCACAATATGAAGTGAAAAATCCAATTCATGATCGGGGAGAAAGGACAGAAGGAAAAGTTCACAAGGTGTTTGTCCAATAACCTTTGTTGGCCAAGTCACCCCGGGTTTCTACAAGCCCCGTGAATGTGCAAAAATTAGAGTAGCTTTGATCTCAAGGAAATCTCCTCATATCCCTTTAGAGTATATGAAAGCAATTTTTAAACTATTCACACTATATATACATGTATGTTGTTGATAGAAATTATTTCAATATGTGAAATGGCAATGTTTAGCTGGATTCAGTGTGATTGATAAAAATAAAACCATACATTGCAAACTTGAATGTAAATTGCGTGACCCGTGGCAAGATGACAGTGTGAACATGACCTTAGATGATTTAGACCTTGGTACCCATTGACTTTTGACATCACTCCACATATGAACGTGAAACCCATTGCACATTAAAACCCACCATGTCTAGTTTAAAGAAGACTTCAACTTTCGAAGAAGACTTGAAAAACCTAACTAATTACTGGAATTTCTTTTATATACATAACGTACAAGCCGTGCTTCTCACAAAATCCCCCGTCTGCTTTCATGATAGGGGGATAAAAAACAGAAAATAATAAAATTGACCAGAATCTCTGAATCATTAAAATGCCCAAACAACAGAAGTCCAACACCAAATAGTGGCAAAAACTGACTTCTATCCTTTTAAAATCCCTAAAGCTGTGAAAATCTAACACACTGTCGTGATCTCAAGTATTTTTTTTAACTTGGTAAAGTGCTACAACCTATTTTCCTTAGAAAACACAATCCCCCATGAGTGAAGATTAACCTCCCGTAATCAACAACAAATGCAGAGTGCTCAGAAGTGGGAGGGCAGATGAACACATATTCAGGCTCTCTTTTAGTTCGCTAATCTTTCTAAACACAGTACTGGCAAGAAAGATATGATCCTTATATGACATTTATGAAGGAATTCAATAGCATTTTAACATTTCTCATTAGTCATGTGTCTAATTGTACAAAACCCACCTAAAGGAAATCAACGACATCACCGTCGCCAAGACAATAGTAGTATTAATGCAGTAGTATTGACCAGTGCATATTCATATTCATGCATCACACCCTTAAAACAACAGCTCTTAGACAAGCGGCAAACTTCAGCATGATAAAGCGGACCTTTACCATTGGGGGGGGGGGGTGCGTCACATCCCCTGCACCCTCCATGGCTACGGCCCTGAAAGATTAAATAAGAATTGAGTTTCATTATATCCTCTTCAAATTAGGGGCAAATCATTGTTTTGAAACGCGTCAAAATTGAATGAAAAGTACTACATAGATTTCACAAACCAGCATCAACAAAATGCATTTTGGGATACATGTTACTGTTGATGCTCTTAAAGAACCAATTAGCACATGTATAACCCAAATATTTTTGACAATCTAGCATTTTTCCTGGGGTCAGTAACTACAGTCCATATTTCCCATCGGTTTCTACAGAGAAGATGCTAAGTCAATTGTGATCAAATGTAAATGCTGTTAGTATATAAAGGGTTAACTGATTTTTCTTTTGATATTTATGATTAAGTTGTATGTATGCATATCTCAGCAGAAAAATATTTGTGGTTACAAGGCTTGTGAAAATTTATTTTCAAAATTACACTTCCATTGGTGCCTAAGGGGGGGGGTCCTATGGACCCAAGCTAATTAGCTAATTAACAGCTATGCAGATTTAATATCATGTCACGTCAAAATATCATGCCAAGAGATGCGTATCCAAAAGTCTTACAATTACAAAAAATACCAGTCAATTTATGCCACGGAAAAGTAGCAAAAAATGTGAAAAAAACAAATCTAGAACTCCCCCCTTAAAGTGACAGGAGGAGATTTTTTGAGGATATGAATTTCTCTCAAATTGCACTGGATCGATTGTAGATCACCTACCAAAAACGTTTCGAAGGTTTATTGGAAAAACAAGTACAAAAGAAAACCGACAGGAAGTACTAAATCATCATATTATTACATTTATGACGACGTATTCGGCTTATTCACTTCAGGTGTGATCTAATACATTGGAAAGCATTCCAAATATGCAAAAAACCCGGGTTCGAAAAAAAATTGGGGGCGCTTCTTTCTGGAAATCTCCTCATGTCTCTTTAAGTGTGGAAATCTCCTCATGTCTCTTTAAGTGTTAATATTCATTGTTGTTGTTCTTGTCTTCAAAGAGGGCATCTAAACACCAGCAAATGACACAACCTCCAAAGATCCAACATATGCCATCTATATGCTTTCCATTCATGTCATCTTTACAAAATATAACAAAGGAAGATAGTTGTTGGCTGCTCCAAACAACCTTTCATTACAGTCGTCCAGATAATTCACCCGTAAATTCTTTGACATTTTTCGATCCAATCAGCAACATGGGAATAGCAGTAGCTAGGGCTGTGGTAGAGTGGTTTAATGGTATGTTGTTGTTTATATGCAAATGAGTAATTAATATTCATGAGCATGAATATTAATGACTCATTAATAATCATGAGCACAAACATATCTTGCTTCAAAACTATATGGCACCAGAAGTCATTAGGGTCTAGTAATAGTATCATACAATGTTTTAAGTTCATGGGTAGTCTGTTTTGTTGGTACAGTGGAATAATGAACAGCCAAAGACATTCAGACATCCATCATGATATTGATAGCCTAAGCCACCCTCAGTGGAGCATCATAATGTGGAACATGGCAGCCATTAGAATCTGATGTGACAGCACGGAGATGCAGGACAAAGCCGGTGTAAAGCCGGGCAGGGATAAATCTATGACAACTTAATCCGCCGTAAACAGCGAAGGCCCCTCGATGGAAATCATTAACGCTGTCTACCCAACGTTCTTTTTTGTGCATCCATATCGGATAATGAACAAATGCACAATGTTTATATGCAACTAAATGGCAC
This sequence comes from Ophioderma brevispina, assembly GCA_023653785.1. NCBI lineage: Eukaryota > Metazoa > Echinodermata > Ophiuroidea > Amphilepidida > Ophiodermatidae > Ophioderma > Ophioderma brevispina. The sequence goes on from JAMKCH010065646.1 coordinate 34,791, forward strand.
ATAGAGAGAGAGAGTGTAAAACAGGTTGTCGTCATCCAGCGCCTAGTTATTTTTTCTGGCAATTATCGACGTCAGCCTGTACAGTATGGGGCAATCATTTTGTTGTACAGATATCAAGGCTACATTTTCACATTATAAATCCCGTTACATCACATGTCTGTGCATGCCTGTTAATTACAAAATATGGAAAAGTGAATATTAGTCAAATTTCAGCTACCTGGAAAAACATATTACAAGAAAGCGTATTGTGAAGATTTGCTTAAATGTAGGTCAATTACAACTCTTTCAAAAGCAAACTTACAAGATAAAAAGGGAAGATAACTAAATTTCTTCAATTACTTCTTTCATGCTATAAATTTCTGCACTGTGCAAGGTATGTGTACAATAAATAATGCTTTCAGGAGTCCTGAGCATAATGTCCTGTTTATACTGAAGCACATATTTTTACCATGCCAATCGTCTCCAGGGACATTAGATGGTGATAAATTAAAACAGTCATCCATCCATGGATGGCACAGAGTTTCAAGTTACAAGGAGAAGAGAGTCATTTATCACAGAAAATATGTACGCAGTCTATTTACCTCCCATTGCGACTGTGTGTGTGTGTGTCTGCGCGCGCACAGGCATGGAAGGCTCAGTTACCCAAGTCTGAAGGTCTTCAGTCCAACAAACAGCAGCTATGAGTCCCTTCCCATAATGTATCAGTTTTGTCTTTCATCTATATTACAATAGGCCACATCTGTCTGTCTGTCTGTCTGTGTGTCTGTCCGCCCTTTTTCTTGGTGGCTGGGGGTCGTACGGTCACAAAATTTGGCGGGTGGGTATAGTTTGGGTACAGGCTCGATCACATTCTTGGTTAACAGATATGTGTCCCACAAGCCGGGTAATCGCGGAAAATGGTTTTCAAACGAGTAGTGCTTCAAAAAAGGCCAAGTGATTGCAAAACCTGGGGACAGCCTAGTTTTCTGTAATAAAAGTAATCACAGTATAAAAATATGCCTCAAAATCTATACACATAAGTGGCAATCTAACCTGTGGATCATGCACAGTCATTTGCTTAAATGTGGTTGATATTCAATATCTTTCCATCACAATATCTTTTTTCATCACATTCTTTGAGCGCTAAGGATATAAACTATTCATATACCGCTTATTAAGGCCCTTGTACACGAGAATGCATTAAAATTTCTCAGTGCTCGATTACAGAGTACAAGGTATGTTATTTTGTTTTGCCACGAGTTGGCAGCTCCCAGTTGACACAATCAGAAAGGTGAAGGCAGGTATAGTTAGTTACTTTTCTATAGAAAAAGTAATTATAATTCCCAGACCAAGGAAATGCAGCAATAAAAGACTGTCACACATGAAATTTATGTGAATCACAGAAACTAAAGTAGTAATTTGATAGTGACCAATTACATTCGTGATCCACAACCTCGTCCCTCGACTTACCTAAAAAAAGTTGAGATTTTTATATCATCTGAACCGTTGGCCTTAGTAATCCATGTGTACCTAATATTACATGCAAATTCGGTCGTATCTGTAAGAAATTCTCAATTTTGTATTTTCTGTTCGCAAATGGACAGAAATTACAGCACAGTGGCCTATTGGATTGTGGGAAACAAGCAATTGGCTCATAACACACAAAACTCCAAGATAGGGATCAACTCAAATTTTGTGAATAAGCTTTTTGAAGGCATATCTAGGAACCACAAATACACAATGGAGGTTGCTTGAATCACTAAAGCACCTTTAATGATGACAAAGCAGGTTTCGATTTACCCAGGTGCACAACATGCACCAGTGCCTGTAAGTATTGGACTCTGATGCATGTGAATTGTCCCTCTGTGCTGTTATTTTCTGTATTTTCAGCCCGTTATTTGGGAAAAAAGCTACCATGTGCATGTAGATTTTATTTTCTGAAATCGACCCCTGGACCAAAGGCAATGTTTGGTTTTGACTTTCTGTAGCAAAGATAAATTGCAACTGTATTTACTTACACTAGCTTTGGACTGCATTTGATTTATGACCCAGTTTGAAGTTGATATAGTGACTTTTACATATTAAACCATTTTCCTGGGTCATAGTTTGAAGTGTTTTTTTTTTAGTTTATTCACATCCCTAACACTAACCACTGTCATATTAAAGACGACTATCAGTGTTAATCCAAATATCAAAATATTTGAATTTGCAGGAATAACTTAAAAGTGCAAGAATTCTCATGTTTACCTTTTACTCAGGACTGCAGTGCCCTAAAACGAAGAACACGTAGTTTTCAAAATAAGACTCGCCATTCAATTATGTTGCAGTATTGTATGTTAGGATACCTGTACTTGTTAGAGACATGCCAAAAATCTGATTTTTGATGATTTTTTTGATTTTCTGATTTGCAATCAGTGATAGTGCCTTGTAAGTAATTTTCATCAGAGATGAAAGCCACAATCTTCTTGGTTGCAAGTAACAAGTCTAGTCCTAAATCAGCAACAAGATGACAGACAGGACCAGTGAAAACATTGAACTCTTTTAAGAAACACTGGCCCATTTGAAAAATCGGGTGCGCCCTCAAGATTTTTTCAAAATGCGATAGTTTTGCATGGTTTGTAAAGCTTTTATATACATGAGCCCTCACCTGAAATGATTAAGACCAATCAGCACCTTTAGGTAAACATATGATTTTCATATTAATTTCGGCCGACCTTGCCGTTACATACTCAGCAACGGACGGAAATGGGTTTAACACAATAAATCACAGCCGTATGGCATGTTTTCCACAGCATGCACCCCGTCTGACCGGTCTGTTGACTTTGTTGGTTTTAATATTAATGAGAAGGTCTATGGATTCATGTTGTAATATACACATTTGTTGGTTAAAGTTATGGAAAACTTAAAAGTTAAGACTACCAAATTACCTCGATGTCTTTAACCTCTTATTAATGTCCCTTACCTTCTGTTCTTTGAGTAAAGTATTTTATGTGTAAAAATTGTATCTCTATTCTTCCAATGGCCTGGACTATCATTTGAGAGCAAATTGAAGAAAAGAAAGAAAATTCATATTTGTTGAAAATGTTGCAAGTGCCGCCTTTAAGGATGGTCTGCTGAAGGCTGACATAACATGGGATTAATTAGCATAGTACATGGTTTGTTTTTTACACTCTGTGGGTTTTAATCTGAATGAATCAAATAGCCTGCCAGAATTATCTATTACATGGTTGTCCAGTGGGGTTATTACTCCCATCAGTTTGCAATATGATATGTTGCTATTCTTGCTTTTCTGTTTTCTTCCGCCAATTGACATAGCAACTACTTTCAAACAGTCTCTTCAACACCTTGCATCACTAGGCAATAATAAAAGGGTAAATGCTTCATAGAGAAAGTTCCCAAAGTATGCACAAATGAGTATTTAATGTACATTGAATCAGGTAATCTGTGTTGATATGATGTTTTGCAGTAGCACTTGATGGAATAAATGGCAATACATCATTGCATACTAGGGACTTCTATAAGAAATGTATGCCCATAAAAGGGGGAAAGGAGGAAGGGAAATTTCAATTTCTGAAGGAAAGAAATGTACATCCTATGGACGTCACCCCTGGCCAATTTTGTTATGTTACTACTTTAAGAATACTCTTTTAAAACACCGCTAGCTTTCATAAAAGTAGAAATATCAATCTGAAAAGAGCACATCATATGGAACCTGACCCCTAAACCACTATGCTATGGTCTACCTTGTAGGTCGTTTTTAAAGTATTTCATCTGACCGATGTGAAATCCACAGTTCTTCTGGGTATCAAAATAACCACAGTCTAGTCCTTAATCTGTAAACCAAGACCCCCCGCGACAGTGGACAGTGAAAACAGTACTTGTACAACGATGGTCGGATGGAGTGAAATAACATGGAATAACGCCGAGTTACAGGTTACACTCTGTTGGGGTTTTATCTAAATGTAATCAAAATAGCCTGGAATTTATTCTCTCCCAACATGTTGTCCGTGAGTGGTTATTGATCTTTATCTTTTCAAATGAGATGAGCTTTTTTTCTATTGCCTTGCTTATTTTTCACATCAACTATTTTATATTTTAAGAAAAAAACAAAACTGACAGTTTTAGTAGATTTTTTGAGATACAAGTTTCTCAAATTGCACTTGGTCGGTTGTAGACCACTTACCGAGAAGGTTCAAAAGGTATTGGACAAACAAGTGCCAAAAGAAACCGCACCAAAAAAAAAAAACCTTGTTGTAAACTTGCCCGCTATCGTAATCGTCCCTATAAAACACATGCTTTGAATTTCTGTCGGCACGGGCAGACATACTCAGTACTAAAGACAGGGTATTTGGGCTTATTCACATCAGGTGTGTGTGGATTACTATATGGGTAAGCATTCCAAATAGCAAAAAAAAAGGGGTTCAAAAATTGGGGGCACTTCTTTATGGAATGTCTCATGTCTCTTTAAGACCAGAGAATTACAGACCTGCTGCTTGTATCTGCAAAATGTTTTAATTAATTGGGATCCCCCTTTAAACGTGTCAAGACACGGGCACTTATCATCATCTTGCGTATGAGGCAGCAGCTAAATGTGTTGAAGTTGGTGAACAGGCAATTATAAGTCATCTTATCATGAACACTTAGATGAGCAAATAGGAACGAAGTCAGCAAAGCGTGTGAATATGCATAATCGCAAGGAAAATGCAGGGGTACCCAATGCACGTTTATGACCCATGAGGAAATCAGAAGAGGTAAAGCCATGAATGTCGTAAGAGAAAGTATTTAAGGTTCAAATCTGGCCCAAGAACACATTTTCTTTTATGCACCTGCAGCCCAGTGCCAGAGAAAGATTAATAAAAAATTCATCCAATGTCTACTAGGAGATCAACGGTATAGTCCTGTGGTGCATGTGTCATTTTATCTACATTGGGTCAGGGGTCACAGGCGGTGAAACGGATGGATGGACGGACAGACAAAGACGGCAGATTTTGCTATGACCAAATCCCCCTTCTGCTAAAGTGCCAGGCGGATAAAAAGGCCTCCTACATACATGGTTTAAAGGTGGAACAAGAGATTCATATAACAGGTGTCCCTAAAAATGTGAAAATTTTGATTTTTTGCACTAATGTAAAGCTTAAAGGACTAAGCTAAGAATTATTTCTTTGGTACAAAAATTGTAAAACTTTTTATTTACTGTAGGGAGTAAAAACTGAATTCAGCCTATGTTTTATATTGAAATTAGCAATTCAAAATTGCCCTTTTCACTTTCAAGGCATTTCTGTAACCAAATACAAGGTAAGAATTCTAGTGGCATCTTATCTATATGAAATCACTATGTATGACACAGTATATGGATGTCCCAAAATCTCTCATTGCACCTTCAAAATATGGATATTTTGACCTATTTTCAGATACAAAAGCCCCTCCCCCTCTTTTTCTAACCGATAGAGATGGTTTTTAAATATATTTAGAAGTACTTTGTGGTCTTTAAGAAGTAGCCTGGCATTTTCCTTTAATGCACAATTAATGTCAGGGTGTGATATTCTATCATGCAGTATTTCCATGATGACACCTTTTCTAATAAACCTTTTTGAAACAGAACAAGATTTGAGTGGGTGTTACAGTTGAATGAGATTGAGTAATAGTGTTTGGTTTACTTGCATGTTTGAACATCAATTTTATCTTAAAGGGGAATGCTCTAACTTTTCTGGCAGGAAAAAAATAAACCTTTAACAGTATACATAGGCAGAGAGCGAAGTAAGACCGATAACAGCCATTTGCAATTTCGACAACTGGGGGGTGTAGATGGTTTGCTAGTTGCGACTAAAAACATTCGGTTTACTTTCCCAATATGAGTTTTAAAATGGCACTGGCACATTTTCAAAAATAAAATTTCTTCAATTGCTCTTTCAAAAAGATAGTCTAGGCCATTAGAAGAATAAAGATATATTTTACACATAAAAATAACATACTCAAAAGTAAATAGGGACATATTAAGAGGGCTAGACATCAGGTAATTGTAGTAACTTGAGTTTACTTAAAATTTAATAAACAAAGGGTCTATTACATGAACATCGTAGACTCGTAATCATTGATATTAAAACCACAAAGGTCACAGACTGGTCAAACAAGGTGCATGCCATGCGAATCAACTCTGGTGTGGTTTTTGTGTGTTACATGCTATTTCCGCGTCATCTGCTGAATTATGTCGCCAGCGACATTATTATAAATCGTTCTGTTTACCCATAAGCGTGCTGATTGGGCTTAATACTTTCAGGTGAGGGCGAATGTATATAAAAGCTTTAACCCCTGCAAAAATATCAATTTTTGAAAAATCTAGAGGGTTGATGACATTTTCAAATGTGCAGTGTATCTTAACATACTGAGTATGAGCATAAAATGACAAAAATGCTCTTGATAACATTGATGTTGACAAATCCAGTCATCATTTATGAAACAATGCATCACAGCACAGAAATGGAATGGAAATTTACAAGCAATCAAGGGTTTACTGCAAGAAGACCCCATCTGCAATAGCTGCCATTTGCCAGTTGTGTTGTTATGAAGTATTTATACCTGACAAATCTAAACAACCTGAAGCTATTGCATATGGGGCCTTTTTGCCTTAAACCCTCAAATTGGAGAAACTGTTCTGTTAATGGAAGGAAGTCATACATCAAGAACATCTCATCAGACAAACATGAAAACAAACAGTGTGATTTATAGTTTTCTTAACAGCTTATGTTAGCAGTGCATTACGAAAAGTGACGCAGGATGTCGCAAGATACTATTTATCCAAGTGTGGCGAATCCACATTACAATGTGCAATAAATGCGGATCTAGTCAAAGAGGTCGAGCAACGTTAATCAATGGAGACCGTTCTGTACCTTCAGCATGTGTCTGAAACTTAAAATGTAAATAACCCCTTAGAATCTACACTTTTTTACCATACCAGAAAATACCAATTAATTTTGAATAGTACTTGGTACAATGATATATTATCAACTCTTTTAAAAATTGCAGTTATATGATATCCAAGACCATATTTAAGAACTCTTAAGGTGCTATGCACATTGAAAACATTTCTGTATTTTTTATCCAAAACTATGAAAAAATTTTGATACTAAAGGGAGTAGCAGCGATATTTGCGAGAGAATCGAAAAAATGTGAAATGATTTGTTTTACTTAAATCAGGGATAGCATGTACAATTCCATGTAACGGCTGTAAGAGAAACCAAACCACAACTAGTGAAAAAAAGAAGTATTTGAAGAAATTGTTCATACAGTCTATCGTAAAATAGACATATGGCGATGCCGTCTCCAAAATCTACATAAAACAGTGATGTGGTTAAAGACAAGACTAAAAAAAAGATAAACCAGGTTTGTGTTTGAGGTCAAAACTGTATCGATTCATGTGCACAATTTCACGCTGGAAATCTGTGATAGTAACTGGAGAAAGGCTTTTTTGATCACAAAAGTCGGGAAATTTTGATACGCAAGTATAGAAATTACAGAATAGATAAAAAGTTACTGCCTTGTCTTGAATACAACGGATTTCAAGCCAACCCACTGGCAGGTTATGTTCACCTTCCATACAGACAACCAAAAAATAAAAATATGAATTTTATGGATTTTTTCGATGTTTTGGATTAGCAAATCGCTGCTAATCCCTTTAAATTTTCAAATAAAAAGATAATATTTTCTGATATAAAACATTTTCTAAAAGGCCTAAATGTCCTTTAACTTTGAGAAAATAAAGGAGAAACTTATTCCAACCTGCAGGCCACTAATAATATCTCACAACAATACCACCCATGGCACATGTACTTGCTATCTCAGAGACAGGTTCATGCATACACATCTTCAATATATGCCTGATGATGAAGGCTTCTAGGGGCAAGTTTTTGTTCCAGATGAGACCTTTATAAATAATAGTAATATTTTAACAATAGCGCTTGATTTGGGAGCCACATTTGGAAAATCACCCTAGCGGGAGCTCACAATGTGTACATGAGTATGCATGCTGTTAGAAGACACATGGATGCATGCATATGCACACAACACACACACATATAAAATTGACATGCATACACATGCACACAAATACATGTGCACACGATCAGGGGTGTGAGAGGCTATGGAACCCACCCCCAAAACAACAAAGAAAGGGGAAAAGAAGGAATAAAGAGCAAAAATGCCCAAAACAGGCTGAAAATCAAGAAAAGGTAAGGCTAAAAATGTGGCACTAACAAAAAAAAAGTTTCAGAAACGAGGAAATCCTCTTAAACGAGATTTCACACCCCTGACACATAGACAGCACACCGCGCACACACATACACACACGGAGATACAGATTCTGTTTGTCAGGCAGTGGCGGCCAATCCCAAATTTGAAATGTAAGTGGTTTAACACATAAAAGCAACAGAAAACAACAAATTAAAAAATTATTGTGATTTTGGGATATTGTTATAAAACAATAATTTCCCATTCCAAAACCATTGGAGCTCAAGAATTAACTCCACTGTAAGGGTTATTGTCTAAATTGTATTGTATGAATAACAGACGAGGACAAGGTCATATGTGCATCATGGGAACATCCATGACCAACTCACATCAAAGCATCTAAATCAGTTTGTGTTTGTATTGCTGTAATCTATTTTGATTCGTTTTGGTGAGTTGTAATATTGAAAGAGGCCTTGGACGCCATCGTCATTTTTTTTTCAAAGGCATTTCAAAAGCCATTAATAGTAGCACATATAAAATCTAGCCAATTCTAAGACCAATACGGCTTTGAAATCTAAATTGCATTCCAATACGTAATAAACCCCCCAACACCTGCAACCAAAGACCCATCCACTAGCCAACACACTTACACAAAAAGCATTCTAGCCAGTCCATTACTGAGACGAAATAAAGACGACCTTCGTGGAACGATTTTTCATTAACCATCTGATATCACAATTAACTGAAAGATAACACTGCTCGACTGTGTTTGTAACAAAGTGCTCTCTTTCAGGGGGGAAGGGAATGGAAAGCACTTTTTGTCCAAATAAAAAAGGCACAACATGATTTTGTAACATAGCTTCAATCAATATGGCAGTAATTTTACTTGAGTACGAGTTTAGGGACCGCTTGACCCCTCTGAAAACTATAAGCCAATTTTATTTGTTATTCAGGTTATATAATCCATTTTGATTGGTTTCTCAGAGGCTATATCACATCATATCATAAATGGAGCCAATCAGGAACATTTAAGAAAATGGATTTACGTAACCTTTTCTTAGAAAAATTGCATAAAAAAATAAGAAAGAAACTGGAATTTAAAAAACAATCTGATATTGAACAGTAATTTGAGAATTATCTGGGGAAAATTTTTTGGATCTTAGAACTACAATGCGCATATTTACATATTTCAAAGACAACAGCATGGCTGTACCTGGTGGTGGGGCTTAAATGTGCTTGTTCTGATTTATGTCTATTGTGTTCTCTACTTGATATGGATAGCCTTGCATATACGGCCTATCAAGTACCGTGGAAAACAAGCTGCGGTTTTGATGGTAGAAGCAATATGCATATTGCAAGCCCTATTCAATATTGGGCTAAAATGATGGTAACATTAAAAGGGCAGTTTTTTGTTTTTAGATTTTGAAATGAAATGGATTTTGAGGGCTCAATTCAGACGATACTGAGAGAAATACTGCCTTTCATCTGATTATCAAATATTCTTCAGGGAAATTCAGGGGGTCCCAAGACGATCGGAACATGCACCTTTAACTGGTGTTGACACAGTCCATTTCTCTTCTGCTTCCAAAAATTATATGCAAGTGCAGCCTGAAAAAGCTGTTTATTAAATATAGTTACTGACAAAAAGCATTCTCATGCAAGAAGGAAGGAAGGAAGAACCTTTTTTTTAATCCTTGTTTAAAATAACAATTGTGACAAATTAATCCCACCCAAAAAATCCTGGATATTACACTGGACAAGGTCCCCCCCCCCCCAAAAAAACTGCAGTAAGTGACTACAGGCCTAGTAACTGCAATGATTACAAACATACTAAACCTCATCCTAATTGACCGTTCCTGCTTTGAGGGACAAAAATCAGTGGGTTTTTATCCAATCCCCAAATGCATTGCAAGGTGCTGTAGACTGCCTATATTGTACGGTACCAACACACATATACTTGGGGAAGGATAAAACTCAAAGTTTAAGAACCACAAGATAGTTCATTATTATGCTAAAAGTCAGCCAATACTAGTGCTCAGTGAGCTAAAATCAGTGTAAAAGTCAGGATTTTTACATGTTAGTTAAGAATAGATTTGGTGGTTCACATGACACCTTTGAGGTGAAATTTGCCCAACTGATGCACAGTAGACTGGACTTAATACACCCTATGGGGTAAAAGTTAGGATGAGCACGTTGCCGGGGCTGGTTGGACATGCCCCATTTCAGTTTTTTAATAACAAAAAGTCTTGTGGTCCTGGACATTAATATAGGTCAACACTAATATGTCTACATCTAAGTGGTATTTTGTGGGCTAGTAAGATACAAGTTAAAAAAGTCCCTTTGAAAATTTCAAGAATTTCACTTTTATGTGTATTTCTGATCGGAGGTTTACACAATGTGAAACTTCAAGAAACTGCAACAGCTACTGGAAAATTAACTTTGCTAAGAGCGATACAACACATGCAACTCCTACAGAAGGCACGAGATAGCTTGCTCAGGTCAAGCCAGATCTTCATGTGAATGCAAGAAGGTCGTAAGTGCAATAGCTGCCATTTGTCCAGAAATTCCCATCAAACATTTACTATTATGTCATTAGGTCTTTGTCAGTGGCTCTTGAAATGGTTCTTCAGCTGACAGTCACCCAGAACCATATCAACAGCCATGACTCAAGGAAAATTAAGTCATCCTAACACATGGCAGCACACAGATGTATCAAAGGCAGCTATTGCACTTCCGACCTTCTAGCACTCAAACAAAGAGATATAAGACAAGGTGACACCAACCCAAAACACAAATAGAGAGTAGTGCTCAAAATCAATAACACGCCCTCGGGAACATCAATATATTATTGCTACCCCAACAACTCGGAGTAAAAACAGTGCCGTGCACTCTTTATTATAACACCATGATGACACACATATGTGACAATTATGGCTCCTGCCAATGACTTGTGTGTGCAGCTTTGCAAATTGGTGAACTAATGCTTGTTGATGCATGAATGCAGAAAAAACTTTACATCAAAGACTAGGTGGTGGTTGGGCTGGGGGTGGGGGCCTATGTGGGGGGATCGGTCGGTGGACATTGGGTTCTGGGGCGGCGGATGGCGGCGGCGGTGATGGTGATGATGATGATGATGATATCACATCATATCCTCCTCATCATCAAAGCATGCAGACATTTCTGGATCCACCACTGACAACAACCAGCAATAACAACAATAAAACAGTCAGTAATAACAACAATGGGGAATGTGCATTCCTTTATTCCTTTAGCTTCCCTCTATTAAGGTGCATGACAGTCATACCTGCCAACATTGAGAACCCAGAATCAGAATGCATTGTCACAAAACCTCACAAAAGCCCTTATGGGTGGGGTCTGTTTGTGATCCACTTTAAGGCCTCTAGTGGAGTACACCGGGGCAAAGGCATTTGAAGTTACTGGGTTTAGTGTTTTGAATGCTGCAGGAATAGCTTCAAATACCCAGAAAAATATTTCAGGACTTTTCTGGCAAATATTTAAAATTTGTCTGAAATTTCAGAATCAAGATATCCCCCTATTTTTTGTCAATTGAGGGTTCAAAATAGGGTGATGATTCCTGTAACAACAGGAAGGTTGGTCAGGGTATGGAATGACTTATTTCTCGTGTTATAATACCATATTTTACCAAAATAGAAACTTGACTTTGGAAGAATGAAATTCAGATTGCAGAGCAAACTTGATCCAATGAAATATTAAGATATATAGGCCTTATTGATTTTACAGCATACAGAATCGCTTATTGTTTCTGCGGCCTAGTTTACTCCGATTGTAATACCATAACCCGGCACAGGCGTGGCCCCGGGAATAAAAGTTACGAGTTTACGCATACGATATTGTCACAGATTGATATGCAAGGACGCTCTCTGATTTCTGAAATCTTAGGTCTTTATGTGTGAGTTTACAACAGCTGCATTGCAAATGAAAAGCAAGGCTTACATATATGATTCAATATATTACGTATTATGTAACTATCTCCCTTCCTGTAATTTCATCGAAACCCCTAAATAACCACAAAATACCATAGACATTGAATTGCAAAACCCCAAACTACAGGGGAATTTCTTGGTAAATCAAATAACAAAAGAATGTGGTAAAAATACAGCAAGTAAACTCGCGTCATCCCCCTGGCAAGATGGCAGTCTGGAACATGACCTCAGATGACATTTGACCATGACCTTTGATATCATGCACATATGAAAGAACCCCTATTACACCTTAACCCCAAGTCTGGTTTCAATCGGACTTCAACTTTTCGAAGGAGACCTGAAAAACGAAAACCTAACCTTGGTTAGAAAAGTTGACCAAACCGGAACACACACATACATACACATACGGACATGCGCGCCCTTACAATATCCCCCCTGCTTTTCAAGCCAGGGGGATAAAAGTGGCTCCAAAATCAAAATGTGCATGCCCTGCAGGAAACAAACATTTTTTAATTACCTTATAATCAACTCAAATTTTGGGAATAAGCTTTTCTCAAGGGTATCTAGTAAACAATGAATGAAACAGGTGGTGCTGAAATCACAAAATGCACCTTTAAAGCACATTTTTTTGAAGAGTGCCCCCAATTTTTAAAAATTGAGATTTTTACACGGTTGCATCAGTAACTGGCTAGTAAACTATACCTGTGAATTGTTAAGCTTGAAAATGTCTATGTGTCGCAAACGAAGGAATTTTGTAATTAGAATAATTAATATCGGAGATATCCGATAATAATTCAAAGGCTGCTGAAAACGGCCTTCCAATATGAAATAGCCGGGAAATAGCGCCATGTACATGTCAAAGCTCATCAATTAGTTGTTTTATTGGTTCAGGCAAGTTAAGTTAGAGGTAATTTTTTTGAGGTGGCACTATTTCATCATGGACGGACATAAAATAAGCATTTCCAGCTCTGCCGCTAAGTACAATCTAGGATCCCAATTCTAATTACAAAATCGCTTATTTTATGATAAATACGTATTTTTTAGCATTCTTGTTCGCAGGTGTAGTTTCTTAGACAATTACCAACATAACTGTGCCAAAATATCAAATTTTTAAAATTGGGGGCACTCTTCAAAAAATGTGCTGTTATTGTTAGTGCAATATGTTTGGATATTGCAGATAAAAGGTTTGCAATTTTGTGTAATTAATTAAATCTATTTTTTACAGTAATGTTTTTATTATTTGATTTTAACCAACCCAAATACTGCCATATTGATCAAACATATTTGCACGCCATTTGTCTTTCACAAAAAAAAATACAAAAACACATTATATTGACTGTGTGCACAATTTTGTGACAATCAATCAATGAAATAAATACATATATTAAGGATGGCAGATGTTTGCGTATGCTCTTCAATAATTATTTTCTTATTGCTTGTTTATTACATGCAGGTTTCAGTAAACAAGAGCACCAATGGTGCTGAAGCTTCATAAGAAAAGTGTGTTAGAGTTTGAGTAGAGATTGGTTGTTGTTGTTTGTGCTTTTGGGTTTTTGGTTAGATGTTTTTGTGATCAAGTCTTGTGATTCTAGCAATTAAGTGTTGGGGCTGGAGGAAGGTCATTTAAAGATTTTTTTTAACTTGAATTTC
>JAMKCH010065649.1:0-10722 GCA_023653785.1 Ophioderma brevispina
AATATCATATCCAGAAGCTCAGCCCTTAGAGAGACACTTGTTGTCTCAGCATTTCCATTGCAAATGAGCCTTGTCTTTGGCAGTGCCAAGATAATAAGTGGAATATCATTAGTCCTCTGTCAGGTCTGGTCCAATCGAAATCATCGCAGGAACTTACTAGCTGGTTCCCTTATAGATACTGATGAGTAACTTATTGAATGAGTTTGTCCAAAGGGGATTTTATAAGGACGAGAATAAATCTTCTTCAATTGTTGTGTTCTTCAAAGCTTGGGGTAACAAACACTCTGAGGACACCAGGTTGGAATAAGCATGTAAGTACTGTAGGGTAGTGATATGGCCACAACCACACACACTGACTTCAGGTAAGAATTTCACTTCGTCAATTTAGCCGATGTAGACTCCACTTCGCGTCCGCGATATCGCGGCTGATGGACTTGACCCCGATTTGTAATTGCCTCGGCGAAAGAATTTCTATCGCGCGTTGGATTTTGAGCCTTCGCCGAGATTTGAATTTTGTTCAACTCTCGGCTATATCGTCGGCCGCGAAAAATCTCTGATTGGCTGTTCCAAGGAACCACGGTCGGGGCGATGACCTCTTAAAACCAAGGCTGATAAACCTGCTCTTAAAAATCTCCCTATCAGCCCGCTATTAAATCAACAACACATACTCATCCATGAAGTATACATTAATGTACAATTATTAAAGCTATGGATGTCTCTAGTGGAAAAAATAGTATGATCCCCATATGAGGCATGATTATTTAGGATTAGTAAAACTGTTTGGCGGTGTATACGAAATATTTTGTTTACCCACCTGATTTCTATTCTGAGCTCGCATCCCTAACATGTTCATTATGGGGCCACCCCGTTACATGTAGGTTAACTAACCGTAACTGGTCATCTCAAATGGGATGTTAACATGATAAAAGTCATGCAAAAACCTTGAAAGTGGCGAAACTTAAATTGTAAAACAATACAAATAGTCCAGCACATGTACAGATTTTCCAAGAATTCAAAAGCATATGGGAAATATCCTTCCAATTTCCTTGATCCACAGGCATGGATAACCTAGTAACCATGGATTTGACCTAGATCGTAAGATAATATCGCTCGTCTAGTCAGTTTGCTGGATCTCTTCGGGAAATCCGATCTATAAATCGTCAAAATTAAAAAGAATGGTAGGAGTTAGAATAATTTCTAAAATTTTTAGGGAAAATGCCAACTTTCACATTAGTTGTCAATAAATAATACAGCAACAATTCCGCGGATTAGACATTTGTCGCGCGGAGTAACGCGGTATTCTATGTAAAGTTCTCGCACACGAGCAGCATCCGCGCGATGAAGCGATATTGGAGTATCCACATCGTGGCTTTATTCCTCATTCTCAAAAACTTGTATCAAAGCTCCGCTGAGTGAAGTAACCCTACCTTGCTATGTTCTTGAATGATCATGATGATACCCCCAGCGGCATAGATAAGTGTGGTATCCCACGATGCCCCTGCGTGTGGGCCATAGAACTGGCACTTAGAGGGAATTCGGTAATGGAGTGATCACTTGTGACATGCGCGGGGACCTGTACAAGCTATTGATACAATATGCATGGTTTGTCTTACATAGGGGTAGTGACTAGACACCAATAATTACACCAGATGTGTTGTAGCCCTTTTTTTAAAGCATTTAAATTCACTAGCATTATTGTGGCAATCTTGTGGTCTATCTTGTGTTTCGCCTTACACTCTGGATAGGTACAGTTATTTGTTTACGCTGCCATTCCATAAATATAATCTCTGAAAAAAAGTAACTATTACGGAAATACATTGATCAAAAAGTAGTATTTTAAACACACCCTATACTGATATGGTATATACATAATCACAAACTTAAATTACGTACTTATTTCTCTTTAAGAAATCCTTTATCCTGAAGAATTATATAATTAGTTTAACCGTTCATTAAGATCGATATATAGCAAATTTTAGAAGCAGCAGCGCCATACTGCTGTTTTCATGATTGAGAAAGGAAGCATTTGATACCAAAAACTTGACACCTGGAATAGACTAATGCTAAACTATATGCAGTTTAAAGAGATAGAGATGATTTCACCTTGTAATGAGATGTCCCTATTATAAAGTTTCATGATTCAATTGCCTAAGGGATTAGATGAAGCATATGATATTAATCAATCTTTCTGATAAGGATGTCATTATAAAAAGATGATGGCAAGACAATAAGATTGTTCTTTATTCAATCTTGACTTGTTTTATAAATTCTGCATTCAAGTTACGTGGCGTATTGATGTGTAATCTTTTAGTGTTCTAACTCTTACTATTTCATATTGTGCATTGTTTTTTTTGTAATATATTATATTTACACTGTCTGTTTTTCTTTGTTTGTTTGTAATACTCAAGTTTTTTTTCTTTGTTAGGTATTGTAATGGTTGCTATATATATATGTATGATAATGTCAATAAACTGAAATGAAAACTGAACTATCATGAATCTAATGAAATGTCGCAGGGAAGAATTGGTAAAGGGTAGAACAAAGGAAGTCATCTCATTTGGTTATCAAGAAGCCCTATAACAGCTCTTCTTTGGGCTTACTGATGATACATCACACACGGTTGTAAGCAATCAAATACTTGAGTATCACGATTCATGCACCAAATAGCAAATCAATTATCACATTTAGTGCACTCAGACCACTAAACCCATGCATCCTTTTTTGGAGTAGTAGGAGATCTGAATAAAAGTTAGACTAGAGCCCTCTATAGACCAATCAAGAAAGTTAATGGCGTTGCAGCAATAAGCGAGGAGTTGGCAGAGATCCAGACACACAATGTGAACTTCACTCTGAGCTGTCTATCCTTCAGCCTGCAATTAGCATTATGTACTGGATAACTATGCAACCCACAAAGTTCTTCACGCTCAAAGATGCTTGGGTGCAAAAGGTGCCATAAAATAAAATCCAAAATAAATAAGGCCGACTCATATCTATATCTATACCAATTTTCACTGACAATGGGACCATTTAGCTGTACCCGGCCATTAGCATCATTCCCACTGAAAATGGGAACAAACCTGTACCAGTTAGCAACACTAAAAAATTGAGTGATAATGGGAATTTTAACTCGGAAAAAAATGACTGTTTTGGGGCGGAATGCTAAAAAAATGGTAAAAATAATTTTTCACACCTTAAACAGCCACTAGTACTAAGCAAGTCAGACCCATACTATTTTAAGCGGGATTTTAAGCCAATAGGACTTGGTTGTTATTAAAATTTCTTCAATTTCCTCGCAAATGATAGTTTAAGCCATTGGAAGAATAGAGATATATTTTACACATACATGTAAAAATAACATACCCCAAAACAGATAGGGGAATTATTAGTAAGAGGCTAAAGGCATCCAGTAAATTGGTAGGCCAACTTTTAAGTTTGCTGCAACTTTAGTCAACAAATGTGCCTATTACATGAATATCATAGACTCATACTCATTGATATTAAAACCACAAAGGTCACACACCGGTCAAACAAGGTGCATGCCGTGAGAATCAATACTAGCATGTGGTTCTTGTGTTACACACCATTTCCGCATCGTCTGCTAAATTAATGTCGCCGGGGACATTAATTATAAAATCGTTCTGTTTACCCATAAGCAAGTTGATTTGGGCTGAATAATTTCAGGTGAGGGCTAATGTATATAAAAGCTTTGCAACCATGCAAAAATATCAATTTAAAAAAAATCTAGAGGGCAAACTATTTTTTTCAGATGTGCCAGTGTCTCTTTAACCTAGAACTAACACTGCATGATTTTTAAATTGAGTTTATAAGTATGTAATTCATAGTGAATCAAAAAGAAGTAGAACATCATGACCATGAAGAGTAAATTTATCACAAAGCCAAAATAATTTTGGAAATAAATGAGTCTATGATTTATTTTGGAAGGTCTGTATAGAGTCAAGTAATTTGCCAACTCGTGACAATACTAGCACAGGTTAGGCCTGTTCGTTAGAATTTATCCAAATTGCCCCAATGAAGGATAGGCAAAATTTGTGCTTCCCATTTCTCTCCAGATGACATAAATGTGTTCTGAGTGGGTGCGGTGCTTATTGGAGAAAATATCACGCCTGCTGATAGCTATAGGCCCTACAAGCCAGCAGCTACCTGAATTTAATCAAATTGATATCTTGGCCCAGTTGACACAACTAATGAGCCAATTAATTGAGGCCAACAATGAGGTCTAGTTTCACACTTGAGGTATCAGGGCTTGATTGTGCTCATGCAATATAACTGTCTCATTATCACTACAGCACTATGGTGCTATGCTGCAAGCAATATGTGTGAATGTTGAAACAACACTTAGGGGAGGTGGTGTAGTCATCCTAATAGGGCCCAGGGCACTCAAATCACTCATTCTGGCTGTGTGGATATTTTTTTAAAATAATAAACAAATTTTGTTTTACTATATTTGACCATCCCCTAATTAGGCAACCCTACTGAATTTTTGAAGTGACACTCTCTAAGCACCCTTTTTGATGCACCTTGGCCTACATTTGGTCAAGTACGGAAATAAAATGTCATCAGAACATTTAAGGATAGCAATGATTTTGATTTAAGATAAGCAGGGCTATTGTGGCTGCAGGCAAGGCTGCTGATAGTGTAATATACAGTGACTGAAGCCAAAAGTAGTGCTAACTTCAGATACACTAATTTTAATGTTTATATGAGTAAATTTCAGACTTGAAATATTGATTGATAATTAGGATATATTTGTGTAAAATTTGATGTCTGCACTTCGTAGGATGTGGGTGCTTTATGAGGAAAAATATAACACTTGATGTAAGCTTTGATATGGCTTGTGGCCCAAAATTTAAAACTCTAACCCAAACATAGGGGTCATTGTACTTAGTGCCTCAATATTGGGCTGATTTTCATGAAAAACATGATTTAAGCAACAAAATCTGGACTCATGCCCCACTGACTTTGTGCAGAAATCTACCTCATGCATAAGGATTATGAAAAACTAATCCATTTGGGCGGCTCATCCTAATAATGTTTCTATTCTCCGGGGTTTCATAATCGGCTGGTTACCACCGTTTTCATAGCATTAAACTTTCATAAATTCTAGCGAGTCATTGACATCTGTTTGGGAAAAGTGATGGATGTGCAAGAAAACTCAAGAGAATCAGCACCACCTTTCTCAATTTGCAAATTCTCTTGCGTTAATGTTTTATGATAGTTTCATGAGATCTTGCAAGAGATTTGAGGGATATTATTACAAAATTTTAACCCTTAATTCTGCACTCGCTCAAGATTTCAGAATCTTTCAACTTTTATTTTTTTTAAAAAACACTCAAATTATCATTTACATGATCATATTCATATTCCACAGCATTAAAAATGCATTCAATGATACTAAACAAGCCAGTCTAGGTCATTTTTGAGATTGCTTCCCAAATGACCTGTGTTCATTTGGGAGCCATCTCAAACCACTGATTTAGGTGTTTAGTCTGTGCATAATCTATACCAGGGTTTGAAATGGGTTCACAATAGGGAAGCAGGCAACAATGTCTAGGGTTCCAATCTGACTGGCCAAGGGATCCTGTCCCATACAAGGCTCAACAGCTAATTTTCAATGAGAACAAAAATCAGGGGATCAAAAAGGGGGAAAATGCTTAAAGAGAATTTACAAATTTCTGTAAAATCCATAACACCACACAAACGTTAAAGGTGGGGATGATCCGCTTAAGTCTATAACGTATTCATCTTATAAATGGACTTCACTCCAAAAAACCCTCCTGTAAAGTTTCGTGCCGATATTCAAATCCGTTTTGATGTGACAGGCAGAAACGGTGATTCTGTAACCCATAGAGTACTCTGTAAATTAATATGGTCTACCAAAATGGAGTACACTTCGCTCATAACTGCCAACCAACCTCATTTAGCCCTAAGATTTCACAGGTAAATTAGAAAAATAGTAGCTTTCTTCGGATACCAAAATTTGACTTCTTCAAGTAAATCGAGGCTATTAACGATCATGCTGTGTACCTTAAAACACTATCGGGATTTTCTAAATCAAAATCGACGAAAATCATCAAAATCAGATTTTAGCAATTATCGTAACAAGTAATTATCCTAACATATCCTACAAATGAGAGAGACCAGAAGCAACCTCTAAGGACAGAATCGGAATTTTAGTCATTACTGTCGCGAAGACCCTAACTTACTCCCACACGTAATTGAATGGAGAATCGTATCTTGAACACTGCCTTTTCTTCCTTATTCTTTCAATCTACAGCTGGAAAAGTTACTTATGAGAATTTTTCTATTCTATCTATCAGACTTATCCCTTCCCTATGAAGTTTATTCCTGCAAATTTCAAATATTTTTCAATCACTGATAGTTTCTTAAAGTAGAACTCTGTTACTCAAAATAAATCATAATATACGCTATAAAACAATTATTGAACCCATATGTGAGTGGTTTCATGGGAACAACCGGATTATAATAACCATAAAACAATTAAAGCATTTTGTCTGACCATGCGCTAATTTTGAAATTCGCGCTACTGTACTGTATATGGGATATGTTTTGTGTTCTGGCGATACGGACGGCACAGTAGCGGCATACATCTTGCACGCATATGCTTCATGTGTATTTCCTATGGCCCTGTATGACCTAACCAGTAACTGCCGCTTAATGCGCTAACAAGTTATACATTAGCCCGCGATTTTAAATAGCACATGGTCAGACAGATGTTTTAATTCATTGTTGGGTTTATATAATCCGTTTTTTCTATGAACCACCCGATAGTGTTCAATAATTATTTTATAGTGTATACTGTAGTAATATTATTTCTTTGTAAACGGGTGCTCCTGTAAGAGTGGAAGTACTAATTTTAATCTTATTTGGTAATGAATTACAGGTTCTGGTCTGTGACTGCTAGAGAATAGAAACCTGACAAACCTGTCCTCTGATTTGTATTTTCAAGAAAAGATTCCAACAAGTTTTATAAGACACAAAGTTAACAATTTTTATCTTTGGAGAGATTTTTTAGTTCAAAAACAAATCCGAAATCTTGAGGGTGTTAGATAACAAAACTGTCCTGTTATTGAATCCTGCATTGACTCGGGTCCTGTATAAATTTTTGGTGTGAACCACCCCCTTTCTAGGCCTGTCCACCCCACCTACTGCCCCACCTTTAGTACCACTTTGCAGAATTCTTAAATTCTTCATAAAATAGCTACTTATAGCTACTGCCGATTAGACATGGATTACCTACCTACAAGAACGTAAACTTGCAGTTTGATTCATGTATTGTTGCTGCATAGATGGATAGTGTACACAAAGCGGATGTGTGAACTGTCGTGGAGAAGCTATGTGGTTACAACCGGCTCTCAGCGCGCGATGTATTTTTATGATGGCCAATTTTTGTTTCTTAGCTAGTTTTTCCTAAAAATGCTTTTAAAATGCTAAAGAGAGACCAGGTGGTTAATAGCGCCCTCATTTTGTCTGCTCTCACGATGGCGGCATAGAACTTGCAAGGGTAACGATATAGTGGTAGTTGTGTGTCTACTCCAATACTACATGTATCTACAACACCATATCCATCCATTCCCCACCAGTGGGCACTACAGAACTACAAAGTAGCCATTAGGGGTAGGTAGTGAAGAGTAGACTATCACTGTATATCTACCAGGGTTTATAACTGTGTACTTTTGGAATCCCTATCTTGCATCACTGCATTGCAACTGGCCCAGTGTGTACTCTACGGTAACATTTGTACTGCCCCGGTCACATAAGTAACTGCCGTATAGGCTACCATCAAGTAGGAATCCGGCTTTGTAATTAGTGACAGCCTGTTTTTGCCCTAAACTCTTACTAAAGCTTATTTATTTGGCTTTGGTGGGATTTTTATATTTAAAAGATATATTGCTTAAGGCACGTAAGCTTAACGTGTTTAACTTGCCTATTTTCAGCTCAGAATGGGTTGTGGAATCACATTATTTGCATAAAGAAAAATTATAGTTCAAGGACCCAATTTATAATATTTATTAAGTCAAGATGGGTGTTTTTCATTACTTTTCAGGTTCAAAAATCGATTTTATTGTACCATTCCTTGACCAACCCATAGAGTATTTCCAGATTTCTGCAAATTTTGATTGTCCAAGTTAATTTGGCTCATAAATAATGTTTTGATTCAAAAGGTCCAAAGCTACTGATCTGTCTTGTCAAGTATTCAACAACCGCAATGCTATTTGTATAGTAAATATTACACCACTTTCTGTTTCATTTTTTATTTGATATTGCAAACCACATACTTTGTGTAAGAAGGTAATTGTGTGGTGAGAGGGACATTGTTGCCACCAATGTCCTACCATTCTTAGCCAAAAAAATGTGTTGGAACAAACGACTGCGGTTTCTGCCCCGATTAATTTGCCGGATTTCTTCTCTGAAAGAGATATATAGGAAATCATTTCAACTGGGTTTGGGAGCTTGGAGGGCATTCTCTATCCTCACCCCTCCCTATCCCACCAATCAAGTGTTTGGGTTCTTGTATTGTGGCAAGAACAAAATTTCCGGATTCAACATTGTCCAGGGGAGAGGTGGGCATTTTGAAGTAGGCCATAAAAGTGTTCCACACTTTTTGGCGAAGATTGTATCCGTACTTTAGAAAGAGGATGTCATGCTTAACTTAATTGCCGGTCATTCAAATTAGATACTGATATTGAAATGGAACTTGTACACAATATAGTTACAAATAATGTTTCATCTGAGTATCAATCATAAACTTTCCCCCGCCCTTACTTTAGGGAATGGTCACTTTTAATTGGCATAGGCCATACTTTCATTTCGTTTTAATATACTTTATGGGTTTTAACAGCAATTGTGTTCAATATGCCATTGGTGCTTTTCCGATACAAAGTGGCTTATTTTGTGATTAACACTTATATGTATTTCATAATTGTAAATATTCACAACAAATAAATTTTGAAGATAGGGGTGGGGGAGGCGTTAACTGAAAAGAACGGATTTAAGATGTTAAATACGTTTCATAATAGGATAGGTTACGCGCTTATTTGATACATAGTTTAAATTTTAAAATTCAAATGAAAATAACCGATTTCGAAAGGACAGGACCTGATTTCGACCCGCGAACCTACTGCTTGATGCGAGATCTTTGCCTCTAGCCAACGGCTCCTTACATACTGTGATCATTATCGTTTCAACCTAAAATATGTTTAAATCAATGATCGACGAACGGTAAACCAATCCTACACACGTAAATCAATGATGCTGCCACGATAGACGCATATTAACAATAGAGACTGACAAGAGTCATGATCTTTTTCATATGGTTTGCCGTGGTGTAGCGTTTGAATTTTTTAATTAAAGACAATTTTCAGAGATAATTTATTCTTGAAAATATAATTTTAAATACCGTGGGATTATCGATTTCATGGCCAAAAGGTGAAATTATATCCGCATCGGTATTTGATAAAGGATGACTTTACGTGTAACAATGGGTTGATTACAATCTGTTTTCAGTAAAACTTGGAGAGCCATACCCAATTTAATCTTGCGTGTTCATAGATGCCTTTAATCATAAATCATCATCATCATCCATCATCATCGTCGTCGTCGTCGTCGTCATCATCATTTACCATCATCATCGTCATCGTATGTCAAGAGCGAATTGGCTTAGAGGCAAAGATCTCGCCTTATAATCGAGTTTCGCGGTTCGAAAGCATGTTTTGGCCATTTGGAATTCAAGTTTTTTCATTTAAAATTAAAGTTTAACCCTATGTATCATCTAAAGCCGTAACCCTATATGAAACGTATGGAACATGTTAACATTTTTCCTTTTTTCTAGTTTTATGTGTGGTTGGTGTGTGTAGTCCCGTAGGATTTCACATGCTAAATTGATTTTAATTGCTGTTTGGGGTTCAGTAGGGCCTAAACTTGTCATAACTGATGGGTGCAAATTTTCGGACTGATGCCCCCCCTCCTGTCAAGGGTGGAATGTTGTACAGGGAAAATTTAAATTCAAGTCCATTGTGTTTTATGTAACTACTGCGTTCCCTCCTCATAAGGAATTAAAATAAGTATACATTTGCCTAGGTGCCCACCTTTAGTTAAAGCGGTATAACCCCATAATGGTTCAAGGTCACCCTGGGGTCAATGCTCCGATGTTGTTGAAAGTGTGTCAAAATGATTCCTTGTGTCATACTGAAACAGAAAATGCATTGTAACTGTTTTGGTGATATCACCATTGCGAAATCCAGTGAAAAATTCTGGTGACCCCCATAGACCATGTAGACCCTTGCTACTTTTTTGCTTATGTAATTAGCCAACCCATGTCAACACACTGTATAAATATACATTTTTTGGTCCTGTGAGACAATACAAACAACTTATCACCAGATTCAACAAATCTGAGCGTTGGGTAAATTTTAACCCAGATGACCTTGAACCATTACGGGCTATAGAGCTTTAACTAAAGGTCGGAACCTCGGCAAATAGATACTTTTTTTAATCCGTATAAGGAGACGAACATGTTAATGTCATTAACACCAATTTGACTCGATTTCCAAATTTTTCCCTGTACTAACGTTTTTCTCCCTTGGGGAAGGGGGAAACATCCGAACAATTTGCACCCCATCAATTTTCGCCTGTCTGGTCCCATTGAATGAAAACAGCAAGAAATCAACTTTAGCACAAAAA
>JAMKCH010065650.1:0-14455 GCA_023653785.1 Ophioderma brevispina
TATCAACAACCCATAGACCCCCCTCCCATTCTATTACAATTGCATATGCATTAATTTACCCCTACACTGTTAAAAATAAAACTAAAAAAACGTCTTAAATGGCAGCTGAGACTAACAACGTGCAGCCTCATAAAATAACTGGGGCCTTAAAAATACGAAACAAATCTCAGCTTCAACGTTATGGTTGGTTTTTAACTTGTTTTAACAATGTTAAGAATTAACAAAATATTCATTTTGAATAGTAACTGCTAATATATAGCTTCGATTTCTAGAATTTCCTGTGTTACATAGAGCAATAAATGGGTAAAACAGCATGAGATATATGAAGTAACAATAAGTATACACCAATATATCAAATCCAACATACATTATGAAAATGTAGTTTGAGCACAAAGTTATAATACATTACCCGAGGAATACATGAACGTATTTTTTAAACAAAGTAAATTGGGGACTTCATATCCCTAATAGTATATTAGGTAAAATAAAATTGACTAAAATAGCCAATGGGCTTTGCACATGACCGTTCGTCCCACTGAGAATGATACATCATTCCATTGTCCAGGAATATTAACGCCTATGATGTACATGAAGGTACAATTTTCATCACCTTTGAAGTTATCTGGGCGTCCAGGGTACCAATTTTTGTAAGTCACCGGCATGTTGTTGATCCATTTGAAGGATCCCTCCACCTCCTGATTGCTAAATCCAAGCCACATTTTGGGTCTTGCGGTAGCGTTTGCCGCTAGTGCGTACGAACGAACGAATTCATTTTCCGCCGAGCTGCCAATTGTTACCAGATAGCTATTTCGAGTTCCAGTTTCTAAGAATTTGCAGAAGTCAAGTGCATCATAGTAATACATGATTTGAGATGTGAAGTAATAACAATGCTCATTAAACTTATCGCCAGGACCCCGTGCATTTTGAGCAACTGGGTAAGGCCAGTGTAGCACCAAGTGGGAGTAAAAACAAAATTCGGCAGATCTGAAATGCAGCTGTAATTGTAAACATGTTTCCTGATCGCTTAGCCCAAACCAAAATAAGGATTTTGCAATGTCGCAGAGGAACGAATGGACGTATATATTTTAGCAACACTGTTTATAATCGCTGGGTAAGTGTTTTATTTAGTTCGAGTTGGTAAGAAATTACAGAATTGAACTGCTTCACACTAATTTATTTGATTAGATTTGTAGTAATAGCAATGCTGACAGTAATATTGTCAGAATCCTCTCCAATTTGAGCGAGAAAAGATTCTGGAATTCTGGAAGTTAATTTATTAATCCATCCGATCCAAAGCGACAATGCGTTTTCTAAAAGAAAACTCCGTATCGTACTCCTGCTACCCGTGTGCGAGTTCTTTTGGTGATAATAATGATCAAGTTCAATTAAATCCCTGTATTAAGAAGTGTTGTAGTATCGTTTAATTTAATACGTATACATTACCGTATACAAGGCAAGCCGTGACCGCACCTCATAAGAAGTGTTGTAGTATCGTTTAATTTAATACGTATACATTACCGTATACAAGGCAAGCCGTGACCGCACCTCTCATAGAACAAACATCCCCTCAATTCAGAAGGGTCTAAAATTTCCATTTAAGTTTAAATCGGCACATAGTATAAAAATGTTCTTCTTTGGTTTTAAAATGCCATTTTAAATCAATTTTGTGGTGGTAGAAGCCTAGTAAACGATTATTAGACATATCTGTAGCATTGATACCATTGATAAAGGCATTTTTGTAAATAGGCTTAAACAGAGTAGCGTAGCGTAGGTTGTTTTTAAAATTGGTGTGATTCGCATTATAGGGACTGTGGCAGTAGTGTATGTAGTTCAAGTACCCACTCTTCTGTACATCCTCTAAAATATAGTGTGCCACATGGATCAGTTGCAGGTCTATCGATAAACTTTTTCATTAAAATGCAAAACAAGTCATAGTTTTTCTATGGCGAAAGTTGATGTAGAAAAACAATGACTTAAAAAAGTACGGGTAGTTGCCCACCCCTAGCAATAATGCTTATTGCAAAGCCTATTCAACACTGTGTTAATATTGATGGTTAACCATTAAAACGTTTTTTGTTTATATCTTGGGGACGACAATGAGAAAAATACGCCCTTTCATCTGATATCAAAATCGATAGTTTCGGGTAAATCAGGGGGGTCCCAAAGACGATCGGAACACGCACCTTTAAAGAGTGGATGCAGGGTAACAAACTTCATTTTAATAAGAGCAAAATCTGTTAATTCAGTTAAAAGTGTTGACCCGAAATTTGACGAGTATGCACAATACCTCTATCACGTATGAATATGGATGTCATATTTGAGCGCGGATTTGCGGATTAATTTTATTGTTACACAGCAAGAGCAGAAGCCTGTTTTAAAACCTTTATTTTTGTACTTTCCCTTAGATTTTTTTTTCAAAATTTAAAAAGGTGCGTGGTTCTTAGGCAAGTGCAATATTACGAGTTTGGCTCTTTCAGAAAAAAGAGCAAAATAAAAAATAAAAAAAAACATAGAAAACAACATAGCTCCGGGGACTAATATACAAACAGGGATATGAAGCTTCCTATTCCTCTCAGGTACATATTACATTCACGTACCTCGCCTAGTGTCATCTATAATAACGTTGCGCTCAACTAACTTTTTTGTAATGCATAATAGATTTGATAATTTGTTTACACTTTTGCTTACTATACTCCACATGCTGTTTTCTCTTTGGATCACATACCTTCTTTACATACTCCACATGCTGTTTCTTTCCTATGTATCACATACAATTCTAGAAATCAAAGCTATAAATTAGCAGTTAAGATTCCAAATGAAAAAAAATTGTGAAATGTAGGTTGCTAAATTTGGAAACCTGTACACCTACATTTGTCTTAAAAAATTCCACAAAATTGATGAATAAAGTCCAACTTAACTTATTGTTTTCCTTTGATGTGTTTTCCGTGCAATTTTAACATTAGGGTTTGAACAAAAAAATAATTTCTTTTTGTAAATCATGCCGAAGGCCACACTTGATTGGGGTATTTGTGTGTGCTTCCTATCCTCTCTAGGTAAATTTTTCCATCCCAGAAACTCTTTAAATTAAAACCAACGTTTGTTTGGCCATGTTCCTCAAGGGTTGTTTCTAATTTGAACAGGTTGCTATTGAGCTAACAATGGGGTCGATGGATTTATGAAAATTTTTTGTCTTAATGTTTGTCTCATCGTGTGTCCCACCTTCATTAATCAATAAGCAAGACGGCGTCCTCGCGCGGCCCTGGAACAGCATATCCGGCAGTTCATCTTCGGTTTTATTTTATATCCTATAAATTTGCCGGCTATGCTCACTAATTTTTGCTTTTTTTATATTGCGCTTAAGGGTTTTAAAATTGCTAATATTTGCATTGTTTATATTTAATCAGCTGAGTTCCCCCCCCCTTATTTGCCATTATACTTTGGGGGGTCTTTTTGAAGGCCGGCATTTAGACCGTGTTCGCTGACCCCTGACATGCTGAAACACAGCTCTGCTCTTCTTACCACACTTCTTGTGAATCTACTGTCTTTTATTCTTTGTATTATCTATCTGTAATTTGTATTACTAAATTGTAATTTAAATTCTTATTTAGTGGTTTTCTGTAATTGTAGTTTTTGGGATATGATTATGAAATTCATTAGACGAGAGCCCATCAGGGGAGGGAAGCAATGAAACGTAGAATCAATGCCCGTATTGACGTCCGTCCCAAACATTCAACAAGGATGATCGTAACCCTACCTTTTCGCACATTCACCCCCGGCCACATTTATACTTTAATCATATATCACCATCAGGGACCCCGACAGCAACCTCAGCTATTCCAACATTCTAAAAACCAAACTGATCCCATCATGACTGGGCAATCAACCCGGGAACTCCAGCAACATCCGTGACATTCTTAAACATAATGGAAATTTTCTCAACCTCCGTCTATGGAATGCGCCGTTCTGGTGTCGGAAAAAGACGGTCTCTATTAATGATGACATTATTGAAATGAATGTGGACATTTTGTGATAACTGAAACCTGGTTGGCTGAAAGCGATCCTGTGGTCAGTGCTGAGATGCTACCTGAGGGATATTCCTTCCTACACTTTACCAGGAAGTCTGACCATGGTGTGTTGGATAATCCACAAACCTTGCCTAAACATCAAAATACACCCACAGCATACCACACCTCTTTTAGCATTCTTGTGTGGTAATAAACAAACTAGTGTTAGACTCATCCTTGTGTATCGTCCACCACCTTCCAGGGAAAATGGTCTCAAAAAAGTCAATTCTTAAATGATTTTGATACTTTCCTTAATGAGATTGCTCTTGTTCCCGCTAAACGATCCTGCGGGGTGACTCAACGTGCATGTTGACCTCCCCGCTAAACGGAGTCTATTAATTTTTTGGAGGATTCTGGCTGCTAATGGATTCCATCAACATATCTATGGCCCTACCCATAAGATGGTCACACTCTGGACCTGATCCTATCTCGTCTTGAAGATGGATTAGTGGCGGGTGGGACCTCTTGCCTGGGTTGGGCTCTGATCATCGTTTGATTAATTGGTAACGAAGTAGCAGCCATACATCCCCACTCATGAGAACTATGTGCACCATCAGAATCTAAAGAATATTGACAAGGACTCTTCTCAAATGCATTTTCACTTTCATCCCATGATGCGTCTTGACCTTCGTGAGGGCACAGTTGATGAGGTGCTTGGTAAATTTGAGAAGTCTTTAATTAGTTGTATCGATTTCCCATGCACCTCCTCACACGTTCCCGCATTATTAGACACGATCACCTTGGTTTAATAAAGCTATAGATGGATGCCACAGCCGTACGTAGACGTAAAGAAAATGGGGCCAAAAAACTAGAAATAGTGTTGATCAACGGGATTGGCATACACTGTACAATCAGCAGTGACTGGTACTCATAAATTCATCATGCTAAGGATGTTTATTACAGAGAACATTATAAAATGCTAACGACAAAAACCATGTTTGCTACTTACTCTGAATAAGCTTCTAAAACCAAAACTAACACTAACTCCCAACTGTAATTCAGCTCTGAACTAAGTGCTCTTTTGCCAGGTTTTTCAGCGACATGGTATACAAAATCAGGACGGGACCTTGATAATTATCAGGTCCAACTCGCATGAATGAGCGGGACAATACTTGATGAGAACGTTACAAACATGAGTTTAACCAGTCACTGTTTGAAGAGGGAACCCCAAGGTGATTATGTCAACTCCATCACAAATCATGTCCTTAGACACCATTCCCTGTGTTACTTAAGTGAGAATGTTGCAACTTCTGGCTGAGCCTTAACCAACTGATTCATTAAACAAGTAATCAGCATGGTGTTTTCCCAGCTAAGCGCCGGGAAGCTGCCGTGACACCCATTCTCAAAAAGCCTTCCCTTGACAAAGGGTGCTCAAAAAGTATCGCCCTGTGTCAATATTAGCTGCGTGTCTAAGATCATGGAGAAATAGAAAATAGAAAAGAAAATAGTGAGTGCCCAGATCAAGGATCATCTTGTCTCAAAAGACTTAAATGAGAAGTTTCAGTCAGCTTACAAAGAACGACACAGCACTGAACGGCACTTCTGCGTGTCATGACCGATATCCTCAATGCAATTCACACAGTAAGGCATTGCTATTGTGCTGCTAGATACTTTTCTGACAGGCTTTTGAACTGTTGATCTGCATCTTTTTGGAAGGTTACGTGGATACTTTCAAAATTCAGTACTGCTTGCAGTGGTTCGGTCACTTACAGCAGAACCACTCTTTCGTGTGCGCATTGGGGATGCATTTCAAACACGCATCCATCTCCCTTTCGGTCGTTCCTTCCGGGTTCTTTGGTCGTGCCTCTCGTTTTCATTATGTTAAACATACTGTATCGAATCAATCATCCGCGACGCACAATCGTGATTACCACATGATATTGCTGATGATGTGCAGCTCTATTAGACATTTGATCCTAAGATGATGGTGATTGCCAACACGCTGTCAAAAGACTCTCTCTTTGTATTGCTGAAATAGTGAGTGTATGCGCTGTAACAAACTCCAAATTGAATGATGAAAAGACAGAATTTTTCATCGGCGTGTTCATTCCTATTACACCAAGTCGCATCAAAGATATTACCATCAGGGTCGGGACAGTGGATGTTCACCAGTCCTCGGCAATTAGAAAACATTTGGTGTCGTGTTGATCAGACAATGTCTATGATTGAACATTGAAAGGTCATCCATTAGTTGTTAACTCCACCTTCGCAATATTTACCGGATCCGACGCTTTATAATTTGAGAGTTGGCTCACTCGTCCGTTCACTGATTTATCTCGCATTGACTAAGCCAATTCACTTTTGTATGGAATTGTCGGCCAGAGAGATCGGAGGAAACTTCAGATTTTGCAGAAAAGAGGGGCCAGGCTGGTGTTCAGATCGGATAGAAGGACACCGCAACAACATTCCTTAAAGAGCTCCATTGGCTACCAATTAGTGAGCGCGTTGTTTTTAAGCTTATACTTCTTGCCTTCTTTACAGGGCTTTCTGGACAATTGCAATCTTACTTGTCCGAATACCCCTCTCTTTGTCTATTCCTGGCAGGCCAGGGATGCGATCTCCAGATGACAAGACGCTCCTCACGGTTTCCCGCACAAAAAGGTCAGTGGGTGACAGGCTTTCAGCAATGCGGCCAATTGCCTATGGAACTCTTGCCTATCTCTGTTCGCCACTCCAAGTTCCATTGTTAATTTAAGAAAACTCTTAAATTTCATCATTTCCTAAGAGTTGATCGTGTGCCTAAATTCGTTTTTGTTATTGCCTCACATGATATTAATGTGCAGCTGTTTTTTTTTTTTTTTTTTTTCTTTTTTTTTTTTTTTTTTTTTATTTATAGTTTGATGTTAAGTACATATCTGGTTCTATCTTTTACAATACCTGTTGTATTACTATGTTTTAGGCTAACAATAAAACTATGTTTGCTACTAAGCATCTGAATCCCAAAACTAAACAACTTCTATAACTGTAATTCAGATACTGAACAAGTAGCTCATTTGCCAGCTTTTTCAGCGACAAGGTATACAAAATTCCAGGACGGGACCTTGATAATTATCCAGGTCCAAACTCGCATGAATGAATGATCCAAGCGGGACCGTACTGATGAGCCGTTCCAAACATTGGTTTAATTCCAGTCCTGTTGAAGAGGAACCAGTGATTATGTCAAACTCATCAAAATCATGTCCTTAGACACCATTCCATTGTTGTTACTACGGAGAATGTTGCAAATCTGGCTGAGCCATTACCACTGATCATTAACAAGTCTATCCGAACTGGTGTTTTCCCAGCTCACTCCGGGAAGCCGCCGTGGGACACCCATTCTCAAAAAGCCTTCCCTAGGGACAAAGAGGTGCTCAAAAAGTATCGCCCTGTGTCAAATATTAGCCTGCGTGTCTAAGTTCATGGAGGGAGAAAAATAGTGAGTGCCCAGATTAAGGGAGCATCTTGTCTCAAATGATTTAAATGAGAAGTTTCATGTCAGCTTACAAAGACACGACACAGCACTGAAAAACGGCACTTCTGCGTGTCAAGAAAGATATCATCAAATGCAATTCACAACGTAGGCAGTTGCTATTGGCCGTAGATCTTTCGCAGATTTGATACTGTTGTCATGCCATTTATTTTTTGGATAGGTTAACGTGATACTTTCAAAATTTCAGGTACTGCCTTGCAGTGGATTCGGTCTTACCTGCAGAACAGAACCACTCTTTTCGTCTGCGCATTGGGGATGCAATCTCAAACAAGGCATCAGCTCCCTCTCGGTCTTCCTCAGGGTTCTTTGGTCGGGGCCTTATTTGTCATAATGTACAATACGTAATAGCATCAATCATCCGGAAGCACAAATTGCTTACCACATGTATGCTGCTGATGTGCAGCTCTATTGATCCTAAGATTGATCCTAAGATTGATCGTGATGCCACAAAACAGCTGTCAAAAGACTCTCGCTTTGTTATTGATGAAATCAGTGACTGGATGCGCTGTTGTAACAAACTCCAATATTGAATGATGAAAAGACAGAAAATTTTTCATCGGAGTTTTCATCCATTACCCACAGTCCCTCAAAGATATTACTTCAGGGTAGGGGACAGTGGATTGTTCCCAGTCCTCGGCAATTAGCAACCTTGGTGTTGTGTTTGATCAGACAATGTCTAGGACTGAACATGTGTAGTCATCATTAAGTCTGTAACTTCCACCTTCGCATATTTACCGGTCCGCCGCTTTATCACATTTGAGAGTTGTAATCATCCTCGTCCGTTACATGATTTTATCTAGCATCGACTAAGGCAATTGCACTTTTGTATGGAATGTCGGGCCAGAGATCGGAGTAAAACTTCAGATTTTGCAGAATAGAGCAGCCAAGGCTGTGTTCAGATCTGATTAGAGAGACACCAGCCACACCATCCTAAAGAGCTCCATTTGGTACCAATTAGTGAGCGGTGGTCTTTAAGCTTATGCTTCCTTACTTACAAGGGCATTCCCGGACAATGCCATATTACTTGTCCGAAATACCTCTCTTTGATATGCCTGGCAGGCCAGGATTGCGATCTGCAGAGGACAAGACGCTCCTCACTGCTTTCCCGGCCCACAAAAAAGGTCAGTGGGTGGGACAGGGGCTTTCAGCACTGCGGCCCTTGCCCTATGGAACTCTTGGCCTATCTCTGTTCGCCCCCACTCCAATAATTGTTAATTTAAGAAAAAACTCTACAAATTCCATCTATTTCCTAAGAGTTGATCGTTGCTGGTGCCTAAATTCGTGTTTGTTATTGCCTACATGAATTTAAGGTTGCAGCAGCATGTTTTCTTTTTTTTGTTTTATTTATAGTTTGATGTTAAGTAATTATCTCATGGTTCATCTTTTACAAATACCTGTTGTTTCCCTATGTTTTAGGCTAAATAGTAATACTCTCTTATTTGTAAACCGCTTTGACCTTGTTTGAGAAAGGCGAGATATCAAATGCGTTGTATTGTATGTATTATATGGTATAACAATGAACATGGTTCAACCTCTCACGAACTGCTTATCAAATGTCGGTTCAGTTTTGAAACCATTCCTAAGAGATCCTCATTCAAAATGGCTGAAGTAAGTGAAATTGTCGATAGGCTTTTTCTGCAGACTGACTTACATCAGATTTCAACAGCACTCAAAATTTGTTTACATTTATAAGCTTTACCAGATATTTAAAAAATTTGGACTTTGTTTTTGGAAATCAGAAACTTTTTCTTCAAAAATAGCAGCTTTGTTTTGAAACAATATTCCAACCAAGCCAGACAGGGGGACCTGCCTCTACCTATTGGAACGCTCCACCTGAGAACATAATGCGACAAGATAGCTCAATCAGGTAAGCTCGACTCCAGTGTATGTGCTCATCCATGCGTATTATAGGCGTGCGTTAGAGCCCTGTGAGATTCAGATATCTTTTAATTTCCATGGACAAGAAATAACGGCATGGTTGTTCACATTTACCTGCGTATTTGGGCGCTGGTCCCGGGTGCGATGGTTATCTCGATGTCTGGTTGTCTGATAAGGGAAGCGCTGATCCTGATCTTGCTGCATCCTACGAAATGATGCTCAAATGGTTTATGGTTATGGTTGGGACCACAGTTAATCAGCGGCCATTTGCAAGCGCTTAGAGGACAAACTAGCATAAGGCGCATATAAATCTCTCTATTATTATTATAACTACCTCGTCAAACCAGAAGTTCTTCAAAAAACAGCAAATTCAACAAAACACCTTGGTCAAACTCAAGACAGCAAGCAAGCAAGCATGAAAATGCATGCGTAGACCCTAACCTGGCGTTTGACTCCTTGTGATCGTGTTGGCCAGTACTCAAACTCAAGACTCAAGACTGAACCAACTCACGTGTCAGGCCACATCTTAGATATTGTTAGATGTAGAGCTGATATGTCTTGTGGAAAAACGTGATGCCTCAAAAGTGGACCATGGGTTGTTCATTAGTAATATAACCTTGAACGACCAGAGGCCCAGAAATCGCTCGTAGTATTCGGGAATCAGAGCAATTAAATGGACTCCTTCAAATTTATCTTGCACAGGAATACAATCAATGAAAATCTGAGGAACACAAATGTTAGTCTTTTGTAAGACCTTGGAGACGTCCCTAGCTTATTCCTGAGAAGCAAGCTCCTTGGCACTGTTGAAAAAAACCAAGCCCATACGCCCTCACCTATCCGCGGTATAATGAAAACATCTACAAAGCCCGCCAAAAGGGGAGACATTCACGTATTGAGCATGAGCAGAGTGCCTTGTTGTGCCGAAACACCCGGTGCCGAAATACCCGGAACTGCCGAAGTTCCCTCCTCTCGAACTGCCGAAGTACCCGGTCAGTCGGCAGAGGGAAGGGAAGTGGAAAATAACGTTTGCTGTTGATGTGTAGAGCACATGTTTTACCCATTTTCGTGATTTATGACAATTCTACCAATGAAACCCCTCATTTAAAATCAGACTTTGGACAGTTTTAGGGAACATTCGTGTATGTAATAGTAGACGGAGAACGATCTTTGTAACGCAAAAAGCACCACATAGACCCATGAAGAAGAATTCCCACGTTCGTTTAGCAAGGTAGGTAGCCGGATTCGGAAAAAATGTATATACATTATGGCTCCCATTGGCAACGGTCCCATTTATTGATTAGGATGGTTGCAACACGGGGTTAGGGTTTAGGAGTTGGGGTTATAGGCCTATGGACCTGGAGTTAAGATTAGGGTTAAGAATGAGGTTAGGGTTGTTATTAGGTTCCGGTTGCGTGAGTACAAATATTGGCAGTTTCTACCCGCGGTTTTCTACTTGGAAAATATAAGGGGTATATGATTTTATTTTTTCTGATGGAAGGTGGTCATGTTTAACATTTATTATGCAGTAAACCAAGCACCTATCTGCAAATCAGAAGTAGTCCTAAAATCAATGATGACCTATTGTGTGGGGGATGGGTGTGTGGGTTCTATGCAATGGGCCTATTGTAAACCTTTATATTGGGGGGGTTATTGCAATTTTCCCAAAACCACATCTTTTTATATTCCTGCGGGGAACCCCTCCCTTGTAAATAAGGAACGGGCCCTAAATTTATTAGCTTTAAAGCTAATCTTAGATTGTCGTACGGCTGATGAGTCAAACCTAAACACATTTTCGTGTTCCTGTGTCCGTACCGGCCAATAGACATAAGGGAACTTAGTTACATCAACAAAACCCGCCACGCGGTTGTGTAATAAGGAATCACCTGTGCGAAAACTTATGGGATAACCATGTTTCGGCAAGCAAGTAACCCTGCCGTTCGCCAGGGTAATGACGTATCCCGCAATTTTCGGCATGAATAATTGCCGAAGCACCGGGCGTTTTCGGCAGCTACCCCTGCCGTACGGCCAAGGTCATAGCGAATGACCCGGGCGTTCGGCATAGCAGGTATTTCGGCGCACAGCCTTGTTCAAATGCAAAACGATTTTAAAAAGAAAATTTCTACTACAAGCCCGACGGTTGGACATTCAGACTGCGATGGGCATTGCAGAAAACAATGGCTCTGCCCATTGACCTCACAAACAAACTTCGTGGACAGTTTATGCCGCGACATATTGATACACTGCTTCGTGTCAGGGGCCAGGCATTACTCGGTATTAGTACTGATTGACATTCAAAACAGTAGTAGGACATTTCGATGTCATGAATAGCAAACATTGTGTTATGCTCTAAAATGGACTGATTGTGAAAAAAAAGTGTAACAAAATCCTTAAAATCTGGTGTTCAAAACCCCCTTTTCCTTTCAGGCTAAGTACACAGTTCGTAAAGAGTAAATGTGGACTAACTTCATGGTGATATGTCGGAAGGGGGGGGACTGATTCTCAATCACGAAGTGTCGCGATATACACACCCCTTGATATCATCAATAACTCACACTGTAAGAATTCATTCCATAAAATGTGGTAACAAATAATTTATATTCCCATATACATTATGAGCACAATGTAGTGGCCTTTTATTTTTATAATGTTTGCAGACAATCTGTCTGCATGTCATCAAACATGCACTTTTATAGCCATTTGTTGCGCGTATTTGTGTCGCTACTTTTGCCAATTTTTTTATACATGACCCCACTTGTTATTTCGAAAGAGTGTCTTTTTTTGCGACTCTATATATAGCGCTTGTGTGAAGGTCAGTAATCTAAGCAATTCCGGTCAACAGGGACCACTTCAGGACCGGGCACACACGATTGTTTGAGCGCAGCGCAATATATCATAACGTTATAAAGACCGTTATGTGTGACTCGTCAATCAGTTTTGAAGCTCACTGCGAGTTACGATCTTCACCCTTTGGTTTTTGTTTGATTTTTTTTTCATTAACAAAATTATGGGGATAAAATCCTTACTTATAAAGTTGATGAGTTGACGTTTTGTGGCTTTATATTTTACAGAACCACCCTAGTTTTTATGTTTTTTATAGTATTTTGTTATTAATGGATTTATGTTGATCACAGCACAAAGCTGTTAGCTACAGTTACAACTCAGCGCGTCATGTTACTAGTGGTAGACTTTTACTCACACGCAGTCTCAGTTCTCAGACTTTTTACTTATTTTGACATAAACTTGGATTCGATTGGCCCCATACACTTCAACGGTGGTAAAATTCATAGTTTGGGAGAATACTATCCCTAATGTATGTACTCATTAGACACCCATAACTCGACTAAAAAAATCAAGAAGGATGAGAATCTAATGCATTTAAAGGCCTAAAAAGCCAAAATAAAAAGCTGGCAATTTTGAGCGGACGGGTTGGTGTCGCGTAATTTCCCTCGCCTTTCACCAATGAGGTTCGGGTTGGATTCCTGGTAGGGGCTCGTTCTCGGTTGGCTTTATGTGAATTTGGTTTCTCGATTATACATACTCGTTCCCGCAGGTTTCTCCGAGGTACTCCGTTTCCTCCTGCTTCTAAAATCGAGCTTCTTGGCCTAAATTCTGTTCTGGTGTTATGGTTCTCTGATGTGCTGAGCCGCCTATAACGGCAGCCGCATAGTGCCTTGATCCACGTTTAAGTGGATATGTCGCGCGGTCAAAAAATTTACAAATGATATTATTAATAGTTACCGAATTTTGCAAACTTTGCTAAGCAGCCAAAATTTGCACGGGAGAGGAATCACTTCATTTTTGCTATTCAAAAAACACATACGTTTTAAAGGTACCATGTAGCAAGAGGAAAAAAACTTCCCGATCGCTTGCTGAATAGAATGGTGTTAATTCATTTTAATACTAGTCCTGCTTGAGAGACTTTCTCATCTATTTGAACAATTTTGCCATAATGCCATTAACTTAATTCAATGGAGGAGTCATGCCAATATAGTGTGTAACTGATATTGGCAAAAAAAATTTTGTCTCACAATTCTCCAAATAATGTTCACGCTTCTGTGCGGAAGACAATATTTACCGATGACGACCCAGCGGAAAGTGTTCCTTAGCGTGTTAGCAGCAACAGGATGGTCGTAAATCTCTCATCAACTTTTTATGAAGTTGAATTTAATGAAATTTCAAGACTTCGTACTTAAATTTTCTGACCGGGTGGACTAAGTCCTGATTTGTATTGCCAGGTGCTAAAATGAAGCTTTAGCTTGTATTTTCAGTTGATTAAAATTGTATATTACTGGTGATTAAAGGTGAAGCGTGTTAGCAAAAGCACCGGTTTGTGTTATTGAAAATTGGAGGGGTGACTCGTTGTCAGTGGTTCGATCGAAATTATGAAGGCTACCACAAAAAAAATGGTCATAGATTGATACACATAATGTTTTGGGATTCACATAGACTTTAAAGGCATACTGTTAAAGAAAGCCTGTTGAGTCCCAATTATTGGGACTATTTTAAATACAACAGTATAATTTTAATCGCTAAAATTTTAGCATTTCCTCACCATATATATATCCCATACGTTATGGAACCGTGCAACTAGGTTTCCACAGAAGAATTGTGGCCAGCTTATTAGAGTAGACACCTGCTGCGCACATAGAGCATAGTCAGCGTACATGCTTGCCTCTCATTTTACAGAGTGCGTAAAATGCCCTGCATTGCCGTGCTGCTACGTGCATACCAAGTGCAAGTGTTCCACGCTGGCACACGGATTTATTTGCGGGAGGGAAATGTAGTCTCTTATTGCTCAAATCAACCGTGATCTCTGGTTTGTGGGGTCAAGGGCTGAGGATCAGGTAGTTGCCAGGGGCTCGATTTTAGAAATAAAATTTACATGCACCACCCCTGATTTTTCCTAAAAAATGGGCTGAAAAAATACACAATTTTTACATTGACAATTGCACAGGGAAAAATTTCAAATCTAGTCAAATTTTCATCCTTATTTAACAGAATTTAAAAAAAAAACCCCTCTAAATCGAGAACTGGGTAGTGCCCC
>JAMKCH010065654.1:0-15313 GCA_023653785.1 Ophioderma brevispina
ACACACGGTGGGGCAAACGCATAGCGCATGCGCGAACCGGGAATTTAGAGATCCCGGAAGTGGCTGTTTTGAGGTGTAAACAAAGAAATGAAGCTTACGGAGTTAGCCGAAAATATCACAATTATTAATGTTTGAAGCAAGATCGAACGGATGCAGGTGAAAATAGAAATTACATGCAAGAGCTATTTGCAAATTGAGTTAGTTACACGGCGCGAAAACTTGTGTGAAATAAAAAAAAGAAAAGAAATGTTTCTATAACATTGTATACAGTTGAACACATAAATCAGTCGAAAAAAGTGCAACCTTTCCCTCAATTTTCAACCGAATAATCGCAAATCTCAGCCATTTTTGAAGATTTGGGCTTCAAAAATAATCGACTGCATTGCTCATGATTGTTCTTAAAAGTAAAACCTCGTGCAACCGTTAGGCCTGCTTTTTAAAGAGAGTTCTGGATCAAAATTTGAAGATGGCCGTTTCCGCCAGACATTGTAAAATGCCACGCGACGTGTGTGTTGCTATTTTTACGTGAGGTGGGGGATATTGCCCCATATGGAATGGCTTGTATCACGGTCCGTTGAGCAGTTTACTACCGACGATGAAGCCTCCGCCCTCCTTACGCCTGCTATCTACTGCTGATGGACGTCATAATGGGGTTTGACCTGAGTCATGGAGTTCGGAGGGCATTCTGGACAGGATCAAAAGTTTGGACATGCAGCATGATTGTGTAGGCAAAAAAGGCAGCTCATGACTAGTTTTGTTCTAACGCATGCATTGGCTACTTAGGATAGGTAGGAGAGACAAGGACAAAAGGATGACGGGAAAGCCCGGGGGATGAGAGGAATGAAATGGGAATCGCTATGCAGGGGCAAAATGAGGAGTAACCCATTAGGAATGACAACCACGAATTTAACAACATATTTGGGGGTGGGGTGGTGCGGAAACCTCGAAAAGGTGGAATTTTTTGGTTTTTATAAATTGGAACCTCACCTAACCCCTAAAATGGTCCTTTTTTTACTGTTTTGAACATCTGACACAAAATGTAGACTTTTGTCAACTGTCTTTAAAATTGGACCTGATTATGAAAAAAAATGAGCAAAAAGTGGAAATTACATTTTTGTGGAATTTGGGGCGGGTCCCTTCGCACCCCCTGCGTTATTGGCGAATCTGTGATTCAGGGGTCCCAGTCAAACCGGGTTACTAAACAGCCACACCACGGGTGTGGCATTTTTGGACACCCCTGACCCTGCTAAATTTATATTGTAATACAAAAGTGCATAAATTAAGTCTAAAATTCTTTGAGGGTATTGTGTCATTGGTTCACCAAACCATCCCCCAACCCCCATCCAGGGGCTAATTGATGTTAGAAGCTAGGCTGATGAACTAACTAGTAGGTTAGTAGCATCAGTGGCATATAGGGCGACTATTAGGGATGAGCTGGTAAAGGTTTATATAGCATCACTGCCCCTCAGTGCACCAGCAACTTCGGCCCCCTATCCAGGGGCTATAGAAATTTACTAGCCTTGGGCTGGATGCATGATGCTACTATTGCCATAGTGCATTTACTTCAGGGACTCAGTGACGTCAACAAATCAGGCAGGTATTTCTTGTGTGCCTGCTGCTGAATGTGTGTGTCGGCAGTAGAGTAGAGTACATTTCGGTCAAACTCCGGATGATTCGCTTAAGGTTAATGGGATTATCTCGAGCGATGTCTTGAGGAAGATAATGCACTATAGCTAGTATTGTAGCATTGGTGCATGCTAGCCTAACAAGCACCCGAACACACACCTAGGGTTAATACACTAGCCTAGCTAGCTGGGTACAAAATCCCTAGTCATACGGTTCGCTAGTCATAGAGTTCATTAAGGACAAAAAAATCGCTATTCCAGCGGCCTAAATTGAAAAACAGGGGTTTTCGCCTAGTCCTAATTGAAAAATGGGGTCGCTAGTCACTAAATTTAAATTTACCTAACCCTAACCCCATTATGATTAGGCATTTTTTAATATTGACTTCAAATCCCCTTTTTACATGACTATCAAAACCTTTTTCTCGTTATGACTAACCTTGGACTGGCAAACCTTGACTTTGGAAAGGACCCCCTTAGGCTGATGCATCAGTCGATGCCTAGACTCTGGCCTGTTAGCCTAGGTTCATTTTGCATGACAAAACAGCACAACACATTTTAAGACTGCCATAAACTCCTGGCTACAACACACAGGGCTTTCGAATTACCCAGGCTGCAACAGTTGCATGTCACTTTCTATTTGTGCATGTCACTTTCTCTCTGTTCATGTGCACTTTCTTTCTCTCTGTGGCAGTACTTTGTGTAACTGCAAACTGACCAAATGTGCAGTTCATCGAAAATTAAAAAATTTGTGATCTGTAGAATATTCACTTTTTAGCTTTTTTCATGAATGGTAATTGGAATTGACGCCTGAACTGTCAAAAGCCTAAACGTCCCAATTCTGAAGTAATGTTAGTACCAAATGTTTACATCAGCCTGTGCATGTAACTTCACACTGTGCAATGTGCAATGTACTTTTTTAAAGATGTAAATCTAAATTGTAATTCAAGCCTGACAACACACCATACACTTTTTACATGTTTTTAATGAACGCACCACAATACTCTATTTAAGGTGGATATTCTAATTGTACAATACTAATCATGAAACCTATGTGGGGAAAATTTTCTGCAGTTTTCTCCTGAATAAAGACTATAACCACAAGCTAGTAGCATCACCTAGCTAGTACAAAATCAGCCATGAGGTGTAAATGTGCATCTGATTCCATCAGCACTTCCTGTTCTAGTCTGTTTTATTAGATTTATTAAGCTTTTTCGTTGAGAAGCTTATTTTTAGTTGATTGTGATCTCGCAGTTTTGTTATAACAATTCCTTGAATTTTCCGTGGTCCCATTGGCGCCTGTACTTGTAATTGCTGTTCGTATTTACACACGAAATACAAAATTCCAATTTCTTACAGATACGACTGAATTTGCACTAGGTAAGCCTACACATGGATTACTAAGACTAACATTTTCAGATGATATAAAATTTCAACTTTTTTTAAAATTAAGAGTGTGGGGGATCAAGGTTGTGGATCA
Source organism: Ophioderma brevispina (assembly GCA_023653785.1). Taxonomy (NCBI): domain Eukaryota; kingdom Metazoa; phylum Echinodermata; class Ophiuroidea; order Amphilepidida; family Ophiodermatidae; genus Ophioderma; species Ophioderma brevispina. The sequence goes on from JAMKCH010065654.1 coordinate 3,103, forward strand.
CTGCCCTTTAACTTTTCACAAATAGTTGTTTGGGGTGAATACACGGTCAGTCACTATTACTATTTTTATATACAGTGGGATATGCCTACTTGGGTTCAGCTAATCCCTGAAAATATTTTTGGAAAAACTTTCAGTTTTTCTATCTAGAATCTAAATTGTGCCTTTCCCATGTTTGTGTTTTTAAAAAAACAATCTAATTCGAAACATTGCCCTTAATGATCCTAATATACCATTTTCATATCCAGTGTTCTGCACACACTACAAAATTGTGTTTGGCCCGCTTCACATGCCACAGCCAGCTGGGTGCTGAGGGAGTGCAACTCAGGGGTCGCGGGGGTCTAAAATGCGAGAAAAGAGTGAGCACATTGAAATAAGGCTCAAAATTGGGCAGCCCAAAAAAAATGAAAAAGAGCCAAACGCAGGCCATTCCCTTTTCCAGCTCCCGGAACCTCATGTCGTTATTTGGGTCGTTATAACCTCAGGTTTCAAGCGTTTCATCTTAAAATAACTACGTCTTTGCGTGATACATAGTGTGTGGTGTCCCCAAAACTTATGCAAGCAACTGAGATGTGCCACCTACAGCTTTTCCTTGTGATTGCTTGTCACCTTGTGCACAACTGCAAATAAAAATCCCACATCAAATTGAGAAGGAAAAAAGGGGGAAATAACTCATTGCAGCATGTTTGGCCTAGACATTTGAGAATTCAACAAGCCATTGCTGATCTACAATGAGTTCTTCCAATTATCTTTTGCAGAAATAAAACGGGAAAAAAAAAAACAGATTCCAGTGTTAAGGGGGATGGCCCCGATTTAAGGATATGAAAGTTTTCATCTTGATAGATGGGCCTTCACCCCAAAAACCCCACTGTAAAAGTTCCGCTCTCCGATATTTCAATGCGTTGTCATGTGAGAGCAGAAAAACGTGATTCGCGTAAGCCCCATAAGTACTGGTGTCAAAATGTAATAGTTGGTGCGACCAAATTGGGCGTACATTTCGCTCCTTATTCCATAACCCAAATATCCGTTGGCCCTAAATTTCCACCAGGGTACAATGAGAAAAATAGTAGCTTTCTCTTTCTCTCGGATACGAAAATGTTGAACCACCTTTCCGTTAAAATCTGTGCTTCTGGGGGACGATGCTATAGGGATCGGCCATGACCTTATAAAAGATGTGAATCCTATTCAGTGTGTTGATCCTCTTTCTTTTTCCTATATCAACTCTAAAACCACAATAAATTTCAAAACAAGCAAGCAGCAAAATTTATCGCACTAATTAGCTAAGCCTGATTTAAATTGGCTCTTACATTGTTGTGTGCTAAGTACATAAAGGCCATGTCTAAAGATAACAGTAAAATTAACTGAATCAGTACAAACCTGCATGGGGTTCTATGCTTTCATAGTTTTAATATTGGAAACCCAAAACCTGAAAAAGAAAAAGTCTAAAACACAGAGCTCATATTCACAGACAAATTCAACTTACAAAACAGTGTATAACCTTCAAATAGTGCATGGCTATTTTGTTACAATTTCAGCTTGGCGTTTTGTGTCTCAACAACAGCACAGCATCAAGTAGAAGTAATTCTCCTGAGCACAAATGCTAGTTTCTAAAATCAATTAAAATCACTAAAGGCACAAAACAACAAACTTTGGACACTTTTAAAAATGCTACTACTCTGGATTTAAAATCACTTTGGGCTTTTTAGCTTAATGTGCCCCTAGATCTGTGTGGCATGCCCCAATCCCCCCCAAAAACGTCCTTTCAAATGCAGTGAACCGAAATTAATACAAAAACAAACAACACCCCTAACAAAACCTCACTAAAGTCGGCATCCCTTGTGCAAGATTAACCCAGTAATCTGGTCAAATTCCTCGGAGAACAGCAAGACTTGCACGTTAGACCCACTCGTATATAAAAGTCTTCATTTTGCTGTTATCCATGCAACAATAAACCAGTGAAGAGGTCCACTGAAAGAAGGTTTGGAATCCCCAGGAGAGTGACTTTGTCATTTTTCCAACAAGGCCCACATCAATTTCTGGTGGGGTAGACTTTGCAAAAGTGGACCTTTTCCCACATGTTGACTGTTTTGGCATATGTGGGCATTGCAAAATAAAACTTTTAAAACCAAAATTTTCACAACCTTTCGTCATTAAAAATCCTTATATTTTCTTCTTGCTTCTGCACGTGAACAGCACATGTTTACAGCATACTTTCACCCAAAGTTGCATGCTTGTTCCTTCTAAAGTTTACACACGCAAATTTCCATCAGCAAATTACAACATTCCTCAAAAGCAATACGAACACTTTTTAAGAAGGCGCAATTTTCAATGTTTGCATCAGTGTACCATAAGGTTAATTTTTATTAAGCCTGATAATGTTAATGATTAATGCTCAAAATTGTGTCCATACTCATCTAACAAAGAAGGGCTTTGCTATCAGAATCGAGGATCCCCATTGTAATTAAACGGCAGGGCTGGAAACAAAACGCCGAATTCTGTCCGTCCATCGCATCCACACCACACACCGAAAAGGGTTGTCTTACCTGACTGTGCGAACTAACAACAGACAAAACCCCCATTGAATTTATGGTTACAATTGTAAAATTTGTACTGATTAGTCAGCCCTTTTCATTTTTTGACTAGCGACCCTTTTTCAATGACTAGCGAACCCCTTTTTATAATTTATGACAGCGAACTTTTTTTTTAATGATTATTGAATGTTGACTAGTCCACACCTATTATGACTAGGCAATTTTTTGACTCATTCCTAAGGCTGGTACATTAACCCGATGCGCAATGTTAATGGCTAGTATGCACTGATGCTCTTTGTTTCAGCAAGAAGTGCGATATCAGTTTGCCGAAGCTTTAAAATACGAGCTTTGACTAAAAGTGTGCTGTAACAAGACATGGCTGATTTGTTGAATTGTCCCACTGATTCATGGAAAGCTAAATGCAACTATAGTAACATCATGCCCATTCCTAGGCTTTTAGTACAATTAGAGGCCCTGGGTGTGAGCTATTATGTCATGTGAAACGGAAAGCGCAACAACAGCCTCAATGGACGTAAACATGTCTGTTAAGGCTGCAATTTGGCAACCTCAACAAAATAAACATGCGCATGCTGTTTATCTGTTGAGGCTGCTGATTCCTAGCGCTTTCGCTTACGCGTTTTACACTAAGCACCACCTAAGCTACCTGGGCGGATTCAGGATTGAAAAACTGGTCAAAATAACACGGGCTGTAAGGCTGAACCTTATCCAAAAATGGCTGATTGTTTGCAAGATTTTGCAGAATTACCGGTAGTCGCGCGCCCCCTCCGCTGGATCCTCGCTGGACTAGTACACGTCAGCCCTAAATGTTAGCGTTAGTTAGGCCTACTACTACTACCTACCCTAGCTAGTTGCATCATCACGCCTAGACTTCATTTCATTAATTAGTCCAGGTGTGGATGTGCCGTTTAGTGACCCAGGTTTACTGGCAACCCGCAATGATTTGTGGTAACACCAGATTTCCCTTTTTACTTCACGCTATTCACTGTGGGGCATCCCAGCGACGCCAGGACAGTGACTAAAGGTCCTGGTTATTCCATAGTTAACTGCAAATAGACTTCAAGATTGGACCCTGGCCATGGATCGGACTGTCCTTTAGTAAACTATTTCAATGGGGCTGTATCACTATGCTTACTATGCCTAGGACTGAAGTTCCAATCGACATACTAGAACCTACAGGCTTAAACTTAAAGTTTTATAACTGAAAAGTTGAGGCCTAAGTATTGGCCTAAGATTTTCACATTCAAGCCAACCCCTAGCCCCGAGGTTCTCTGGCTTTTTCTCCCCGCTACGATAGCCCCTAACTAGCTTCATCACGCTACAGAACGAGCTACCGGAACGAGCTAGAGCAACGTCTACAATGGCTACGGAACGAGCTAGCCAACCCCGGTAGCCAAAACTGGCCTTTTTGATGATTTCCCCTTTTTTGATATGTACAAAGATGCTCTCGAAGTCAATTATCAATTTCATCATCACAGTAATAGCAGAGAAGATTGCCGGATACCGGATTACAAGGCAGTACCATATCACACGTTAGCAGTATCGCCTTGCCGTGTGGCACTTTACCATGCCTGGCAGAATCGGCCATCCATTCAAATTTTGATCCAGAACCTCTCTTTAAAAAATGCAGGCTTACTGTTGCACGAGGTTTACGTTTAAGCCTCTATAGTAAAGCATTGTAGTCTAATAAATTGTTTTGAAGCCAAATTTCCAAAAAGGGCTATTTGAGATTTGCGATTTTCTGTTCAAAATTGGAGACGAAATTATGCACTTTTTTCGACACACTTTTTCGAACTGGGGGTTTTAAAAACTACATGTATAAAAACATTTCTTCTTTTTATTTCACACAACTTCGCCGTGTAACTAGATTTGCACACGCTATAACATGATTGCTTTCTATTTTTCCACCCCATTACTTTTGTTCATGTTCGATCGTGTGCTTCAAAAACAATAATAATTTTGCATAATTTTCGGCTTTTACCCAGTAGAACGCTATTTTGCTTTGTTTACGACGTTTTCAAACGTCCCACCTTCCCGTGATCCCCTCCCAAATTTCCGGTTCGCGCATGCGCTTTGCGTTTGCTCTAGGTTTAACACTTGCTTTGTGAACACACAGTAAATTATCGGTTTAATTATTCATTTAGAGCCGACTAGTAGAAAGAGGCGCTGCCAGTGTGAGGGCTTCCGTTTGATAGGCGTCATGTAATGATGGCCCGTTTGGTATATTGTAAACATTTACGGATACATAACACCATCCATCCATCCCTGTTCTCATTCCACCCATCCATCCCTGTTCCTTCCATCCATCCATCCACCCATCCCTGTCTTGCACACTATCCATCTATTCCATCATTCCTTTCCTCCATCCATTCCATTCATCGTCCTTTCATCCATCTATCCGTCCGTCCGTCCATCCATCCCTCCATTCATCCTCCATCCATCCTTATATCCATCCATCCATCATCCACCGTTCGTTGCTCTCCGTCCGTCCAGCATCCATACCATCTTATCCATCCCCGATCCTTCCTACTCCATCCAGCCATCCATCGACCCAACTAACCTCCAACCCATATATCCATCTCCCTACCATCCCATCCATCCATCGACCCATCCACCTTTCCACCCATCCAATTTCTCTCTAACATTAGCCAACTAACGTTTTTGTGTCAGGATTAAAGTATAATCAGACGATGGCGGCCAAGCCTCATTCAATTATAGCAACTCGTACAAAATAGGGTATCCAAAGAAATTACAGCAATACGGAGTGAAAACCACAAATCAATGTGTGTGCTTTGGTGTACGTCGGTCATGCATGTTCCCATGGCCCAAAGTTTCTTGCACAGTTGTATTGATAATTGGCTGATTAACTATACATGTGAATGGTAAAGCTTGAAAATCTCTGTGTCGCATATAGAAGGAATTTTGTAATTAAAATAATTAACTCTCGCCTACCAAAGAGAGTATGGTTGCCACCCCCACACGGGTTTTTTTGCCTTGCTAAAAACACCTTTTTTGGTACCAAATTACAATTTACGCTGCTTTTCGTCCAAAACAAACAACCACCGGGGTATAGGTAAGATACATGATGAGCCCAAAGTGATGGATCAGGTGTGGTTGCCACTCCCTTCGGGAGAGAAGTACCAACACGCCTAGTACGATACAAAAAAAAATCTAGGAGTCACTAACAAGCTCCATAACAAAGGACAGCTATGCAACATCTTCCTGTTTCTTCAATTAAAGGGATTAGCAGCGATAATGCGAGAGAATCGAAAAAAATGTGGAAATGCGTGTTTTTAACTTATAAATCAGGGATAAATGTGTACAATTCCATATAACTGCTTTAATGTAGAAAAAACACCAAATAGTGGAAACAAATGAAGTATTTTAAGAAATTTGTCATACCGTCTCCCGCAAATAGACATACAGCGACGGCGTCTCAAAATCTGGACTAAACAGCTGATTGTGGTTTACACCAGTACAGAATAAATAAAGATCAATAATGTTTGTGTTTGAGGTCAAACTGTATTGATCATGGTGCACAATTTCACGCATAAAATATGTGATATTCACCGGGAAAAGCTTTTTTTTTTAATCCCAAGTCGGAATTTTGATACGCACGTATAGAAATTACAGAATCGGATAAAAAGTACTGCCTTGTCATTAATACACGGATTTCAAGCCAACCACTTGCGGGTTATGTTCGCATATCCATGCTAGTAACAAAAATATAAAAATATGAATTTTGATGATTTTTTCGATGTTTCGGATTAGCAAATCGCTGCTAATTAATTGAAATGGAGGCATGCTCTAAGCTTGCTTTTTCCAGAGAACATGCCCCTGAAGTTTCTCAGAATTTTCTCATACAAGTGTATTTTGGGGATAAATCACCTTGCGTACATGACAAAATAATTGTAAAACACCAACTCAAAATTGATGGTGAAATCTAACTATGATTATTATAGAGGGCCTCTTTCTCTCCTTATCCGGCGTTGTCCTTTCACGTTTCCAGCTCCCGTTGAATTAGGATCGGGGATCTCAGAATCTAATTACCAAATCAATAATTTTATGGCACTGCACACGTTTGATCATTACTGTTGCATATGTTTAGTTTGCTAGACAATTACCAACACAACTGTGCATGAATCTCAAACATTTGAAAATTGAAACGCTCTTCAAAAAAACAAAACAAAAACAAAAAACAAACAAACAAAAACAAAAAACGTGTTATTATTACTTTAAAATTGTGTTTTTATCGTTTTCAGTCGATTACTGCAAGAATGTAAGCTGCAAAAATGGCGGGAGCTGCATAACCGAATATGACAGTTTTAGATGTATCTGTCCAGACTTTAACACTGGTGTATTTTGTGAAGAAGGTAACTCGCAAACAAATGCATGGCGTAAAAAATTAACATACCCGTTGACCTACACACAAACACATCAAAACTGTGGATATAATATTAGTTAAATGTACACGACATCAATGTTAACACTTATGTGGCCAAGGGGGAGGGGGTTCTATGGATCCTAAAATTTGTTTTCGCGCTGGCCGCTTTACGCGTGGGATTTTTTTCACCGATTGTTTTTTGTAATTGTCTGACTTTTAAATGCACTTCTTTCATACCAAAAATATTAAAATTAGGCCAAGCCGTTAATGAATTAATTGGTGGTTTTTTTTTTTTTTTTTTTTCCCCCCCCCCCCCTTGGGCACTAACGCGGCCCTTTTATGGCAAAACTTTCGTATCTCAAAATTGGTGGCCTTGTGAGATATTTCCCTTTAAAAGTTTTTTTAATGTTTTTCATGTTTTACATTAAAAATTATACATTTTTTTTTTTTTTTTAAATTCTTGTATATGTGTTCTTTAACAATTTTTTTTAGTATGACTTATCATTTTTTAGTTTGATCCAATACCCTCTGTATATCCCCATTCTTTGTAACGGACGAGAATGGCAAAACAGCTGGCACTCATCTAAAGTTTTTTCATGGCAAAATCTAACTACGTATCTCTCTTATCTCTAAGTTTATCCTCCTGTATAATGAAACTATCGCTGGCGCAATCAACCACCTCCAGGCGCTCCCAGCCCATACCATATACCCCCTTGCGTTTCATATTTAGGCATAAAACAACGCAATAATATCCTCAAACAGTACGGCGGTCCGGAAGTGTGTAGTCTGTTTCACAGACTTCGAAAGATGATTACTAAATTAGTACTGCGCGAGAGATTAAACGTTTCAGGTCCGCGTCATAGAGAGTGCGTGTAAATGAAACTAAATCCAAATAATCTCCGGAAAACGGAGTGGTTTCTTGGAATTTGGCATTATAAAGGTCCGTTACTATTGTTGTTTTAATCTTATCGTAATTGGTTGAACCGATAGAACCCATGAGTGCAATGGTTTTGGGGGTGTTATAATACTGATAATGGGGCGGTTTTTTGATATTAGAAGTGTAGCTTGCGCAAATGGCGACAGAGCGCATCGCTCCGTATCCATGGCGCGTATGTTCAAGGGTACAGTTAGGGTTTATAGAGATACTTTTGAGGGGATTTCTGGAGTTTTGAGTAATGCACAGGTATTTAGCAGAAGCATTATTGATGTGGAACTTCCATTTTTATTTCTTAATTTTCATGGATATTACTAAATTCTTTTGAACAAAGGTTTAAGAGATGATTTTTTAATGTCACTGGGACCGAGACTGCCATAGAAATGCATGTAGCAAGTTTCACAAATTACGTTTGGAAATCCCCAATGCCCAATATCGAGCAATCGTGTTCCTAACCCTCTCTGTACAAACACATTATATCTACACATCTTGATCGATTACGCTTACGCTGTGACAACAGATTACGATGCTGCTGCTTTGCGTATTGTTTAGTGTATAACGGTAAAGAGATGAATAATTTGGTGTCACGTGTCAGTTACATTTCACTTTTCAGGTCTCAGATATCAGTGTGTCTTCGGGGGCGAAACCGATCTATATATATAAATCCGACTATGTTAAACAAGGTCTGTACTCTGACCCTCTGCCCAAAGTGGTTATTCTTTTTTTCCAAAAGACAACGTATATTATGTCTAAACAGTACAAAATTTACTTTTTCCCTACAGAAGCAAAAAAACGACGTACGATGACGAGATCGGTTGTTTTTTTTCCAATGTTAGGTACGTACGCGTCATTTGTACCTGAATGGGTCCCCCCCGAAGGCACAAATAAATAATAAACCAATCAATGGCCGTGACGTCATCAAATCTTTATTTTGTTTTTTCAAAAATTGGCTGTTATTTACCCATAATACAATTCCTTTTTAGATCAACCATCTGTATATTGTTCTTTAATATTATATTCACTTGTCCCAGAATGAAATGTGAAAAAGTGGGTCATAAGCGAACAAACTGAAAACAAAGTCAGCACCGCTAAATACCCTTACCGCGGACTGAATGAGCAACGGATCCCCGTGTTAGTTTTGGCAGGCTTACAGCCACTTGCACGCGGCTGCGGGGGTTATGCGTCTAGCCGGGGGGAGAAAATTGACGCGTTTTTGGGTAACTTCGGTACTCGCAGACACGGAAAAGTAACACGCAATCGCTAACGGGCGATCCATCTTGCCCACAATGCCCTTTCGATTATTAGCATCTTATTGTCAGAATTTTCAAACACTGCGCCAACTTTTAATTTTCAATTTTAGAAACGATTACGTACTTACCGGACCCGCCGTACTCAACAGCTCGGCGAAATAACGAGACCCCCTAGCTCACTGAACAAAAGGTGCCAGAGCATAACCGACACGTTCGGCAAGTTCAGTGATTCTAGAAACCTAGAAATTGATTACTTTTTGGACTTTAATACAGACACACAAACTAAAATAACACTGATTAAATGCTTTAAAAACGCAATAATATAATAGAGAGGATAAATAATAAAGAAATAACACTTTTATGAAGAATACAACATAAAAGAACCTACTGATCGTGTTCGGACTGTATTAGATACTCCTCAAATAGGTCGGCGTCGTTTACACTCAGCACATAAATATCCCCTTTACCGACCTATGAGGAGGATATATTAGCGCCGCAATATGTTTCCTACTGTATTATATACTCCTCACATATGTTCGGCGTCGTATAGCCTCACCCATAAAAATCTTCTTAACCGACCTAGTTTGAGGAGTATATATTAGCGTCGCCAATCTGTTTCCTACTGTATTATATATTCCTCAAATAAGTCGGCGCCGTATAGATTCACCACATAAATATGTCCTTTTTACGGCCCTATTTGAGGAGTAATATAATAGTGGTCGGATATCCATCTAGTTTAATCATTGCTCCGCTATATGGTTATATATGAAGCTAAATCTGTTTTCTCTCTACTTACTTATAATACTATCCCCAACAATCGGGCGCCGCCTACCTTCAACACTTGAAAACACTTTAAACCGACGGCTATTTGAGGATATTAAAGTGTTGAATATCTATCATCAAGTTTAGTGATTACTCCCGTCCGTGACGAGAAAACGGGATTTCTTTTGGGGGATATAATATACAAAAGAGGGGTTTAGTAGTTTTGTGGGGTAAGAAGGTTAGGAAAAGAAGGAAGAGGATGAATTTTTCAAGACCGACCTAGTGTGTTTTGCGAGTTCTCAAATAAATAGGTCGGTATTTTATAAATATAAATGAGGTGGTATTTGCTAATTAATCTCGCTTCCTTCCAAATTTGTTAGAATTGTTTAAAAAGGTCTTTAGGGTATAATCATAATAATAAATCAAACTACAGAATAAATAATATTAAAGCCCAGAAACAAACAGGTCGCAAGTCATATGGCAGTCGAGAGAATTTTTCATCCCTATGATTAATTATTTGCAATTTATGTACACGGAATAAAGCCAATATCTAGAAAATATGCTTTATTCCGTTTTTGTTCAATTCAAATATTGATGCTTTCAGATATTTAATTTTTTTTTACAAATCAAGTCAACGGAATAAAGGCAATATCTAGAAAATTTGCTTTTATTCCCGTAGTTTTGGGGGGTCAAGAATGGTTAGAAAGATGAAAGGAAGGAATCAATTTTTAAAGACCGACTTATTTGTTTTTGCGAGTTCTCAAACAAAATAGTTTGCGGTAGTTTAAAGTACAAATAGTCCGGTATTTAAAATACAAATATTCCGGTTTTTGCAAATTAATCTCCGCTTCCTTCCAAATTTGTTAGAACATCGTTTTAACTAAAGGTCGTATGGTAAATAATAATATAAAACTACTACTAGAATAAATATAAAATCCAAGAAAAACTAGGTCGCAAGTCATATTGCAGTCGAGGGAGAGGTTTCATTCCCTGATTTATTTCATATTTGGCAAATTTACACGGAATAAAGCCAAAGATCCAGAATATTTGCTTTCCGTTTTGTGTTAATTCAAATTTACGCTTTGTAAGATATTATTTTTACAAATTCAAGTAAACGGATAAAGCCAATATCTAGAAATTTTTGCTTTATTCCGTTTCTGACATATTCAATTAATTGTAGAACTTAGAGAGGTATTACATGCATTGAACTTTTAAAATAATACACCCTATTTCAACATGCGTCTTTCAGAGCAGACGACATGACGAGTTGTCTGTGTGGGCGGGCGAGTCCTCTTGCACCAGTAAACGTTCACAACAATATAGTCGGTAGATATGGTCCAAGTTATGTCCTGACCGTAAAGTTTGGGTTATACAACTTTTGTTTGCTGAAAATGATAGAATTAGGGTGTGTAGAATTAGAATCTTCACAGGTGCCACCTGGGCATCCTTGGCATTTTGAGAAATCCAGATGGCGTTCATTAATATAATTATTATTCAACCCTATATTAATTATCAAACTATGGAGTTGCTAGCTATACTATAGGATCCAAATGACTAGTGTAATCACGTGTAACATTAAGTGATCCTTCAAATTCAAAATGGAAGCCAAATTAATAATTTTAAAATATGCCCTATAACAGCAGCAAATCTGTGATAAAACATTTACACGAAGTACTTAGATTATGTGTGTGTGTAAACACAATAAATGTTTTTTTTTTTTTATTTATGATACTTTTTTAAAGTTGTACATGACGTCAATCAACATGGCGCCAAAAACGTAATATCTTCCAAAACACTTGACACACATTTCTGTAAATATTACCTTCAAGTATAAAATTATTGTGTCAATAAACAATTAGAAATGTACTTATGATCATAACCAAGTCATACCATAAGCCCGATAATACAAATGTGTCACTTATAAGTTGAGTTTGCAATATATGGAAACTTGATTTTGACACTTTGCCACCAAGATTGGTTTATGTTCGATTTTGGCACTTGCAAACAAATTGAAATTCCGGTATAAATTTGTGATTTGTTTTCGTAAGGTCTAGAAATTTCCAACCCATTTGTGTACCAAATCTCAGAAAAATATTCCCCTCCAATAAAGTAGTTTTGGCCTGAGGTAAAAAATGCAAAGTGTTTTTTTTCAGTAAACTCAGAATTCCCGGTGTAAACAAGCTTGAATTCCAGTTGGCCATGGTAACCTTGAGCTGAATTACGACATAATTGATACAAGTGTAGGCGGAACCGGCGGGAACGCCCCCACGAGGACAGCGGGTAAGTTTGCAAGGGTGCAGAACGCTTGCGCTCCTTCTGAAGACACGTGACCTCG
>JAMKCH010065657.1:0-46420 GCA_023653785.1 Ophioderma brevispina
CACAGAGGGAATCAGCATGCACGTAAGGGATTGAAAAATGGCCATTCGAGGTTTGGCAGCCATCTTGGCGCAAATATAATAGCAAGAGCAATTTAACAACATGACCATAATGGTTCCTCTTAAGTTGATGTGACGCCTTCCATAAGAGAGTTATATCAAATCAAGAAAACATTCATTTCTTGATAATCAAAGGATAAGCTTAAATTACAAATAGCCCCACTTTTGGATTTTCGCCGCCATTTTGGATTCAGTTTTATTTGGTTGTTCCTAAGGTGAATATGCACATTGTTCAATAACAACCTAAGGGAATCTACATGTACAGAAAACCATGATTGTCTTTGGTGATCAAGGATAACGCTTCATTGACAATTGGCCGCCATTTTTTTTTTTTTTTTTTGATTTTCTGCCATTTTTTGGATAATTTTGCTAATGTAAACAATGAATTACTATTGGCAGTGTCCATCAGGTATTTCTGTGCTATAATTGGCACTAACACAATCAAAATGATCCTAGGAAAGCATTAAAACATGACATTTAAGCAGTGGCGGCCATTTTGATTTTGCGGCCCATCTTGGAAGGAAATTAATTTGGCTCCTAGACCAGATTTATTTAGCCTATCATGAGCTACATCTGTGCCAAATTTGGTACTTTCACCAAAATGCAAAATGTTTGATATTGCACCATTCTGCAATAACTATATCCATCCATTGGTCCAGTGATTATAAAGATATATTGATGTGACATTTTATTCATTTTAAGCAAATGTGCAAGTTTTATTGGAGTAACCGACGGTTCGTTCGTGCAAGTCCCAAATCACGTGGAAGATCCGTCTTTAGCCAGCTGATAGTTTTTATCATCCCAGTTTGATCAGGCCTGGGATCCCTCTTGGGGACTTGTAACCTCACAGGTCATCAGGATGTGGCTATGTTTTGTGTCTCTCCACAACGCAGTTTTGGTTTAAAATCTACTCCGATCTTGTGAATGACTGTTCTTGTGGCGACCAACGCCAGTTTCGAGTCCTGTTGAGTTTGACCATGTTCCTATCGAGGCCACAGCCTTTGGGCTTGCTAGATGGCTGTCCAAAACGGCTTTAGGTTCAAAGTAGAGGATGACCATTGCTCATACCATCTGTCATTGATCCGGAATGAATCGATATGGAACTGTGACTGCAGGTCATGGATTGGGTAGCAAAGGTTCCGTTGAATTCCCTCTGATCCGCAAAGGGTGTTTGGTGGGGGGATTAGGCTACCCATGTTTCATCACATTTCTTGGCGAGCTTGATGTCTGAAGGTTCCTCCTAAAGTTTAGATGAGCTATGCCGACAGAATAGTAAGATATTCTACAGGCGTCGCCAAAGGCACCACTAACAAGTCTCATTGCTTCATTCAGAACGACTCATCTTTTGTGAATGTACACTGTGACTCCACTGGTTCAGTGGTATTCAGCAGTAGATTATGCCAAGGCAACAGTTGATGTAGAGGTGTCAAAGATGCACCCCATCCATTTGTTCCTGCGAGCCTTCTAAGGATGTTGACACAGACGCGTCTTGCATCGAGCCGTGGTGTGTTGGTTGAAGGTAATGCTGCGGTCCATTGTGACTCCAATGTACTTTGGTGTTGGGTCATGTGACAGTTTTTCTCCATCTAGAGTGATGTTTAGTTCTCTTTTTGCACATCGATTTGCAAGGTGGAAAACAGACGGTTATGTCATGTTAATAATTTATCAATAATTTTACACTGGGTTTTGTCTTATCCCTTTGAAGGGACTACGGAATTTGTTATGCAGCTTGTTATTTGGTCTACGCCCCATAGTCTAATTATAGAACACACACCTTTCACACAGTAGACTCGGTATAGGCCCTACTTTGGTTTACCAACACCATTCAGGCCAAAAACACACAAAATACCCCAAAACACAAAATGCACTCAATCTCAAAAATCCATTCCCATCTAGAGAGCTTTATTAATGCCATTACTTGCATAACTCTGATTTTTGCAAGAATTGGACAAGACACGAGAGACTATATAGTTTACATTTTAGTGGCCTTCCTACCTACTAATGCAAAGATCTACCCAATGCAAAGAAACTATACCTATCGTCAGGCCCTTTGGAATTCATTATCTGAAGTTAAAATTAAAAAATACTGCAAGTAAACTTGCTTCATCCCCCTGGCAAGATGGCAGTATGGAAATGACCTCAGATTACCATTGACCTTGGTTCATGACCTTTGACATCATGCACATATGAAGGAACCCCTATTGCACCTTACCCCAAGTCTGGTTTCAATCGAACTTCAATTTTTCGAAGGAGATCTGAAAAACAAAAACCTAACGTTGGTTAGAAAAGCTAACCAAACTGGAACACACATACACACACATACACATACATACACGGCCAATTTCTTCATGGTAGTTACCACACAGCTACTACCGAGTAGACATGGATTACCTACCCATTAGACGTACACTCGCCGGCCAGGATTCCGTGTATTTTTGCCCCATAGACGGATAGTGTACACACAGCGGCTGTCTCCCCCGTCATGGAGTAGCTATATGGTTACACCGGCTCTCAGCACGCGTGGTATTTCTCATGGCCATTTTTTTTTTAGATATGTTTGGCAAATATTTTGCAGTTTTTATTTACATGTGGCAGAAATATGGGGGGTTTTTGATGATGCCTGATTGATTTCATAATGATTTTCCTATAAAACCATTCAAAAAAGCGAAACAGAATAAAATGTTTTATGAAGTTATCGAAAGAAACAGTTTTGCCTTCTGTCGACATAAGGGTGTTGGTCGTGGTTGCGACCATTGTTAGGCATTATGCTAATTACATCCTTTCGCGTGCCGGGGCCAATGGCTTGTGCTAGCTTGGTTTTCTGTTTTCGATCAGGTCGGGGGTTTTTGGCACGCCGCATCGATCGATTGTTCTATTCTAGATGATACCTCATCTGTTCACTAGGTGTGCAGGACGGCTTTTGAGTTGCTCATGTCATTTAATACTTAGACTTATACCCAAATAGTTGATGCAAAATTGTTTGATGGGTTTACGACTTTGGTTTTTTCACTTGCATTCAGGTGAAGGTTTCCAGAGTTTCTGATAATTTAAAATCATTGAAAAATTTAAAAACGTTTTCATTTTTTGTAAAAAATTAAAAGGATTCAACTGGGTAGAATTGCTGGCCCTTTTTGGAAAAACCATTTGCCAAGGTTGACTTGGTTTCACCAATTGGTCTAGTGCCAAATCTGAACCTGGGAAATATAGACTAATACAACACTTGTCCTATCCTGAGTGGGTTCTATTAAGTGATGGGCATTTGATAGATCATGCTCGTTCTGTCACATACACGACTTTGTGATGTTGCAGTTGGATTGGTTGTGAGCGCTGAGAGGGGGCTTTGATTGCAAGGCCGCTATAGAATCACGTTTAGGCTCTTACCAGTCCATCCCAAGATTTTTGAATTGTTGTAAAAATGATGATGTTATATGTAGATTAAGGCACTTCCATGGGGCTTCTTGCTCACCTGCACACTTCGAAAGATTTCCACTTTCTTGGAGTGGGCAACGATTCAGGTTGCCTGTTCGAATCGTGTCTGTCCTATATGGATGACTTCTTCATCTGTGGTTTTAGTCGAAGATGCAGCTTTCTCTTGTAGTGCCGTGTTGCAGCCTTTCAACAAGGTGCAGTGAGTTCGGAGTCCCGTTAGCTCGGAGTCCCGTTAGCTCAGGATAAACGGTAGGCCCTTTCAAATAATATCACCTTTTGGGTCTTGTAATTGACTCTGAAAATCAAACAATTTCGGCACCTCAGAACAAATTGATTCTATTACAGAAAAGGTCGAGTCGGCAATTGCATCGAAATGATTTTCTTTACAGGCGTTTTACAGTCTTTAATAGGTTCTTTTCCTTCATTTGGGTAGGGCGATCTCGCCAGCCAGGCTTTCCTACGGCGATGGATCGATCTTACATGTGGAGTAAAGAGTCCTTGTTCAAGATCTCGTTTTCTGTGGTGCAAAAGCGACCTACAAATGTTGCGTGTGGTTTTTGAAAGTTTCAATGGCATTTCAATCATTTCAGAGCAGTCATGGTTTGGGTGGATACTCCTGGAATTGTTTACCGACGCATGTAAAGTTAGGTTTTTGGGTTTTTTTTCAAAGGGAAATGGTTCCAGGGGCATTGGCCAGCAGCTTGAAAAATCGTTCTATTGCATGGATGGAATTATTTCCCAATGTCGTCGCAGTCGCTCCTATGGGCAACAGTCTAAGGCAAACGTATTCGTGCGTTCTAGAACAAAAGTGTATCGCCATAGTTTAATCAACACTCCTCCGCTGTCAACAATCCTGAGATTAGTCGTTTCTTTGTGCTTCAATGCTTGAATGCAATCCTTGCTTTCTGCGCTCAGCATATCCCTGGTAAGGTTAACTGTATTGCAGTTGCTCTTGTCACATTTTCAGGTGACGCGACAGAGGGCAGCACCATTCAAGCAAGTGAGCCAGGCAGGGTTGCCACACCAATTCCTAGTTTTTTGTGGAATCTTTATCATTGAAGCACGGAAGGTGTTTGAAGCATCTCTAGCTGAGAGCACAAGAATCGTCCACTCGGTCTTGAATAAATTTTGGAATTTAGGCCGAATCTAAATTCCCACTTCTTGGCCATAAATGTCTCCGATCTAATTGGGCATTTATTGCTCACCTCCTCTAGAGAGGGGCTCTTCATCTATCTTGACACCCTTCTGCATTTCGTTTGTGCTAAAAATTAATGATGGAGGGACCCAACAGATTGCTTTGTTGTCAACAAATTACCGTGAGGGTATTAGGCTCCTAAATCATAGTTTTGATAGCAGACGTCCCATCACATTTTCATTCTCCAAACCTTGTGTCTGTTTTAAAACCAGCCATTTGTTCATCATCATATGAGCGGCATGTTTAAAGCTTGTTTTTCTGTAGCTTTTTTTGGTTTTCTTGGGTAGGCAATATGCCTGTGTAAGCAAGTCTAGTCCATCTTCGCGTTTTTTAAGCCTGAATGGTATTCGTTGGGTTGAACCCAAATCGCTTATGAAGTGTTTAAGATTTTCCAAGACTGTTCAGAGAGGTAGGGGGGGGGGTTGGTGGGGGGGGGGGGTGGGGTGGAGTGTGTGTTTTTTTTTTTTTTTTTTTTTTTTTTTTTTTAATGTTTGTATTATTATGTTTTACTTTGAAAATTTCTTGCAATACGTTCAATGTGCGAGGGCCCTCTCTTTGTTCACTTTAATTCGTAACCCTCACCACTTTTCAAGTAGGCAGGGTTTTAAAATTGGGTCTTGAGGCTACTGGTTTGCCATCGTACTGTTTTTCACCACATACTTCAGAATAGGGGCTGCGACATCCACAGCAATTGATTGGATCCTGATGACTGCTATTAAAGTGATGGGGAGGTTGGAAATCAGGTGCCTACAAGTCCTAGATTAGGCCAAATCGTCCTTTTATCAATCATTTAATTTTGCAATGCAGCATAGTTTAGGCTTCGTATTTAACCTTCATATTAATACCTTAGGTCAGGTTTTACTGTAGGGCAAGCGTGCTGTGGCTCATCTCCCATATAAGTTTTATATAATCATTTCAATTTTTTCAGGTGGATTGCCTTGGGAAGTTAGCGATTATTGATATAACATTTTTCTTCAGAGTTTCTTACTTATAAATTGAGTGACTCACAGCACCGATTTCAACATTTTTTCCTATGTTTGGAGGGTTTATTATATTTTTTTCAATTGTTTTAATTGTCAAATGCCTTTCAACGCTATAGAATTTATGCTGTCCCATACACGAACTCTTTTCCCTTTGGTTTTTTCTCTGGTCTTCTTTATTGCAGATAAGATGTCAACCTCTCAGTCTTGGCGTTCTATATTCGTCGCACTGGCAGCAGAACACCCAGCTTCATGGTGGTGGCGAAGAATGTGGAGTGTCTGGGCGGCGCGCGTATCCGATTTGTGCAACAGAACAGCTAGGTCATTATCGTACCATGCCAACACAAAGTTCATTGCGGTAGGCACAAATGACATTTTTGCCAGTTCAGTGGTCCTCACAAGAGGAAGGCTCATCGAAGAATTTTACAGGCATCCGTAATTTGTATCCTAGCGTCCGCCTTATTTGGTCAGACATTCTGCCCAGGAACGCATATTCTAGGAATTAAAAGCGTCGGGCTGGGAAAGATGTACATGGGATCGAACAAATGCCCATGAGGTACTTAGAAAGATGTTTCCCCACACTCATGTGGATTCGTAATTCACACCTCTTTCACCCAGTTAAGGATGCAGAAATGTTTCTGGATGATGTACATCTTTTCAGAATTGGGGATGGCAACATTCCGTCAACTTTTGGCAATTCCCTTTCTTACTTCAACAAATTTCCAGGAAATTTTTGATATGTCCCCCGAAGGGGGCATGTAGTTTGTTGGCACCTGCTCATCCCTTAACAAAAAAAGGGGGGGTTTGGCAAATTTTGTATACAAAATTTGTGTTGAGGTTTTTGTTTATCTTTTGCAACCTTTGGCCTGATTCGATTGGCCTTTGATTTTGTTTTCAGGGCATTAATGTGTGGTAAATGGTATTTATAGAAATTGAGAAATGATTAATGGTTTGTCCTTCACAGGAACCTCTGTAATTATCTTACTAGAAGGGTCTTTACTTAGCTCAGCTGATTGAATGATTTCTAGTTAAATAGTTTCCTCCATTTAAATAGTGTATTTCTTTATATTCAATCAATTCATTGTCATTGCCTACAGGCATATCTATTTGCGTTTAAATAATATAATATATATCAATAAGGTGTAGGATTATGCAATTTAACTTGCCTTGGTTTAAGCCCCAATTACGCAAATTTGCGATGTTGTCTGGAATCGCGTTTGATTGCTTATTTGCAGCTGCTTTGTGTGTTTGTGTGCATTTTAAAGGAATGCTTGTGATGATGCCAACGTCCAGGGTGCCTGGCGTTTGTGGGATCTGTGATGCTAAGAGCGAAAGAGGCCGGTCTCTGCATATTGCAAGGGTCTCGGTATTATCTTGGGGGCTTTGCCACGGTACAACATTGATTTCTAATTTCATTCAATTGGCGGGGGATTGCATGGCTAATTTCTTGATTAAACCGTTCTGCACATCAGATGCGTTAATGGCATTTTTTCTGGTCATTTGTCATTATTTCGTCTGTGGGTAACAACTGTATAGCGCCCTCATTTCATGACTTTTCCATCCACTCTCAAATGGCATCGTGGTAACCGCTGAGTAGCTACGTGGTAGCGGCGTGTCTACTCCGGTACTGTCAACACAACATCCACCTTCTCCCTCCACCTAATTGGCCACTACAGGTGGCCATGGGGTCGGTCAAAGCAGAATAGCCACAATCTTGTAGCCTAATAACTTGTGTACTTTGTAAAGCCCTATTTTGTGCAGCTACTGCCGACTTGCAAACCTAACAATCTAGCCAAAATGTTGTTGTGAACACGACTGCTCGTTTTGCCCCGATTATTTGCCGCCGCATTTCATAGTTAAAAAGATATATATGAAATCAATGTCCCCCAACTTGGGTTGGGAGTCTTGGAGGCATTCTCTATCCATGCACCCCTCCACCTATCCCCACCCAATCAATTTTTGGGGGTTCTTGTAGGGTTGCAAGAACAACATTTGTCATTGTCCATGGGGGATAGGGGGGAATTTTGAAGTAGGCCCTATAAAAAGTGTTCCCACTGTTTGGCTAAGATTTGGTATGCGTACTATTAGAAAGATGATTTCATGCATTTAACTTAATTGCCTGGTTCATTCATTAATAAATGATATTGACACGAAAACTTGTAACATTAGGTACAAATAAGATGTTTCATCTGAGTATCAAATTACACTTTCCTTCCTCCCCGCCTTACTTTAGGGAATGATCAGTAAAAATCAGCATATGCCATACTTTCAGCGTTTAAGCTACAATTCATGGGTTTAACAGCAAATGTATGCAATATGCCCGTGGTGTTGCCTTCCCGCGGCACAAAGTGTCTTATTTTGTGTTTACAACTTAATAAATTTATTTCAGACTGTAAATATTAACAACAAAAAAAATTTTTAGAAGAACGCTAACTTAAAAAAAAGGGATTTTTAATAATTTTTAAAGTGTTTTTTAAGTTTTTGAGTTTTATTGATTTTTTAGTTTTTTTAAATGTTGAGAAATTTTAAATGTTTCAAAAATGAAAAACCAATTCCGAAAGGGAAGGGGGAACCTGATTTCTGAACCGCGAACCTCCGTTGCAAGGCGAGATCTTTGCCCTCTAAGCCAAATCACTCATTACCGTACTACTCATTCGTTTCAAACCTAATATGTTTAAATCAATGACTCGACGAACGGTAAACCTAAACCAAATCCTACACACGTAAATCAATGATTATGCCACGATACATACACCATATGCAACATAGAGACTGAACAGGACATTCAGAATCCTTTTCATAGGTTTTTGCCGTGGTGTACGTTGTGATTTTTCTTAAGAGAGACAAATTTCAGAGATAACTCATTCTTGAAAATATAATTTTTAATAAATCAACCGTGGATTATCGATGGTCATGGACAAAGGTGAAATTATCAAAATCAAATCGTTTGATCAAGGATCAACTCACGTATAACAATGGGTTGTTTTTACATCTGTTTTTGTCAGTAAACTTGTGAGATCCAAGACCCAATTTAATCTTGGCGTGTTTGTAGATATTCCTTTAATCATCATCAGCATCATCATCATCATCATCATCACCTCGTCGTCGTCGTCGTCAATCGTCAATCATCATCATCATGTAATCATCCATCAATCATCATCAACTATATGTAAAGAGCGAATTTGGCTTAGAGGCAAAGATCCTCGCCTTATAAGCGGAAGTTTCGGGGTTCGAAGCAAGTGCTGCCATTTGGAATTCGGGATTTATTTTCATGTTAAAATGTAAAGCTTACCCTATGTGTATCACATACAAGGGCCATAACCCTATATGAAACGTATTGAACATGTTAAAATTTTCATTTTTTTCTAGTTTAACCCCACGGTGTCTACTGAAATTGTATTTAATGTAACTATTTTAACTTATAAATAAATATTAAGTTTTGTTAAAACACAAATAAACCCTTTGTACCGCGGAAATGCACACTTGTCATCGTCGTCGTCGTCCGTCACAATCGATCTTCATCAGCAATCATCATCATCATCCTCATCACAACATCATCATCAATCATCATCTCTCCACATGAATTCCACTAACCTGTGTTTAATTCATGCCTAACGTATTCATTATAACAAATGCAGAAGGGGCGCCATGATTTCCTGTGGGTTTCTTGCTTATATTGAGTACTCACATGTATATATAGCTCCTGTAACATCGTGGATGTTTATTGATTATGCTTTTACTATTTATATTTTTCTAATTTAGTATTAACACCCATTAAATCCAGAGCCTTTTCCGGTCCTATTACTGGACGACTTTGAGCCCAAATATGCTACGAGTATCATTTTTAATTGACCACTCACTCCCTAAGTTGACCTGCTGATAATTCATTTTCATTTTCCATGCAATGACTTAAGCCAGTAATGTTTATTTATGTGCACCTGAAATTTCGTTGTAATCGCTGTATAATTAAGAATTTATGAGGACAAATGTAAAATTCATGATGTTTTTTTTCACTTCGGCAGACACAATCTTAGCCAAAATGTGTTGGAACACGACTGCTCTTTTGCCCCCCCTATTATTTTGCCGCATTTCTCTTAAAAAGGATATAAAATGAAATCGTGTCAGCTTGGGTTGGGAGGCTTGGAGCATTCTATCCGCATGCACCCCCCTATCCCCCACCAATCAATTTTGGGTTTTGTAGTGTTGGCAAAAACAAAGATTTCAGATTCCCAACATTGTCCCCAGGGGGGAGAGGGGGGATTTTTGAAGTAGGGGCCTATAAAAAGTGTTCCAACACTTTTGGCTAAGATGTAAGCCCAGTGTGTACTGTTCGTAGCCTGCCGTGGTCTACATGTGTGTCGCTGCTGTAATAGGCACCACATGAGTAAGAAAACGGGCGTGTATGTGCCCCTCAACAATATTCCCCCTCTGTTTTTCAAGCCGGGGGCTAAAAAAAGGGGAAAGTGTGTCCGAATAGGTCATCCATCCGATTTTGGCAAAGCCCTAAGTGCCCTTGAGTGACCTTTGACCTCCTCACTGTGATCCCACATAAGACCCCTTGCCCAATGTATAAGGCAATACCAAGTATGAACTTGATCCACCATCACTCTGCAGCGGACAACATTTTATCCAATGTAATACCACCCTCACAAGATATACCCTATGTAACCCCTGAAGTTGCACCTTGGAACCTCATCTGTTTACCCCACATAAGACCCCCCTCTCTGAATGTATATGCATACCAAGTGTGAACTTGATTCATCACTGCACTACAAAGCTAGACAACATTTTAACCAAAAGTGTATATCAAAAGTTTGACACACACACACTGACTGACAGACAGCCTGACACACACACACACACAAATCATGCTGCCATAAGGTCTTTCTTATCGGACATCCTAAAAATGCCAATACATCAAGAAATTTAGAAAACAATTCAAATTTTATATGTTGAATCCCAATAACTGAACACATTTGTGTTCTAAAATCATGTGTGTAGTTTAATATGGAACTCTTCATCTATTTTGAGTTGGGGGTTGACCATTTTTGGTCACCTCTGGCCTTTTTGGTCATCTCATCCATGTCATGTATTTTGCTTTTATGGGTATGGAAATAAAAAGATTATTAAAAAGGTAAAAAAGGTATTTGGCAAACATACATAGGGTTTGTAGAAACAATGGAATATGTGGTCATACCTGATCATTTACATAAATCATCCTTGCCCTACAGCAAGAATACCCAAGAGTATAAAAGAACACCTATGCAGCTGTTACGCTTCTGGGGTGTATTCACAAAGCACACTTAAATGCAACTTAAATGCTAAGAGATTCCCTTAAAAATATGGAAATTTTGAGGGCTACACTTAATTTTGTTCAGTGAATCCCTTAACACTTTTGGAGAATATACTTTGCAAAAAACTTAAGTTGCCCTTAAATGATACATGATACAGGTTTTCTAAAACTATTTTATAGTTGATTTGCTTTCAAACATAGGTAAAACCTTACATTGTGATAGAATAAGGATCAAATTTTAAGAAGTATTTTTGGCTATAAAATATTCATTTAAGCAGCATGATGATATATAAAATGGTAAAAATATTACACTGTACCAGTGCAAACATTGAGCAAAAGTTGAGGGTTTTACTTAAGTATTTTCCTTAATTTAAGGGAACCCTTAAGTGCAATTACACTTAAGTGTAGGTGTGATTTGGAAATATGGGCCCTGGAATTCAGAGACAGATGTGTGTAGTTATGCAATGTGGGTTTCTCCCCATGCCATGCATGGCTGCCTATTGCATGGTGTATTGAACTTGAATTTTCCCTCCTGAATATGATTTCTCAGAGAAACATAAAACAAATTTTCTTTGATTTTGCTCTAAAACAAAAGATTACGGCTCAACAAAGAAAGCAATAAAATTGATAAAATAGCTCAATGAAATTTGACTTTGTACCTATTAACCCCCTGGGTCATTTAGAAGGTAATAACATGAAATGAGCAAATCAGAGATAAAGTAAGCATAGTGGTAAGGTTTACACAGAGAAGCACTATTTTGATTGGCTACTCAGAGGGCTATCTCATGTTATGTAAAGAGCCTATTAGACAGATTGTATCATAGGCACCACTTAAGGGTTACAGCCACCACCAGTAATTTCTGTAACTAAAATACAATAAAATTGAACAATTTGGGTATTTTGAAAAAAATATGCATGTGATAATCATCAACACAAGATTGTGTGAAGCCAAAATCTGCCATTTATAATTATGATGAGTATCTGTGTCAATACGGACTTTAGTTTGACCTTAAAAAACACAACCCCGTCACGGGTCAGCACTGAACCAACTGCCGCCACAAGATGGGATGTGATACGTAGCCACTCAAATAAAAGTCAGTCCAGTTGATCAGATTTAAGATTTTTGCTCATTTTCACAAGTACATCATTGTTAAAGGTGCTCCAAGAGATATCAAGACATCCATAATTTCTGTCATATAAAGTGATTTCATATAAATTAGATATCAATAGATTTTCTACCTTGTTATTGGCTACAGAAATGTCTTAAAAGTGAAGTAAAAAGGTGATTTTGACTTGCTTTATTTCAATATAAAACATCTGAATTTACATTTGCTCCAATAGGAAATTAGAAATCCTTTAATGCGACTGTAGGTGAATCCAGCCATCCCTGTTTAGCAGGAAAAAAAAAAGACAATTTACCCAAACTTTGGTTTAACTTAATAACTTAAACCTTTCCAGATGGTGGGATTTTTTTTTATATAGAAAGTTTTTACATCATGCAAAAATCATGCCTTCATTTTTTTAAGGGACACCCGGGTATTTGAAATCAATTTTGTTGCACCTTTCCTGTGATGGCCACATGATTTGGGGGTTTTACACGATTTGGTTTACAATTCCGTGTGTTAGGATGGTGAACTTCAATTTTTAGCAAATCCAGGCATGATGACCAAAGCCTCTACGCTGTCCATCTCAAAGTATGAAGTAACCATGGTGGGCGTATACATTGTACCAACCTTTCAGTGCGCGCACATAATCAAAGAACAAGTGCACTGCAAGTGGAGTGAATTGGGTGTACTACGGTGTATAACGCTTACATCACTTCATACTTAAGGCCGGAACAAAGTAAATATTCAAAGTGGGCAAAACACCCCCAAAAATAAATCAAAGCATGATGGCCAGTACGGAACGCAAGCTTATTTGTAGACCTGGTAAGCCACTGGTGACTCCATAGCACAAAGTGCCCAATAATTTGCCATTATCATGAAACACAATTTTGGGCGTTTCTTGTCTTTTGGGCTCATATATAACGCTTCAACCTCGCTTTCAACCACTACCTATCAGATTTATCTTTGCAGGTTGACAACATCTATCCAACCATCCATCCATTACATTCATCTCGGTGACAGCTATGTCTCCTTTCCAGTTAGCTGGCGGCCCACAAAAACAATCCTTAGCGTGGGAGGATGACGCTCCACTCCAACAGTTTGAAAAAGAATAACTTATTGCTTGTAAACATATTAAACATTAAGCATTAATTTTTAGCATTAATGTTAGCATATCTCCCAACAGTGGAGTTGACTCTCAACTCACAATGGGTTTTTCTTTTGAAATGAGAAATTATTGCTTGTTAACACATTTACATTAATTAGCCGTTATAATAACAGCTTAACAATTATGAAATGAGAAATATTGCTTGTAACATACACATTTAGGAGAATTTTCTGTTAAGGTTTTTTTTATTACATGTTAAACCAACTGTGATGTCAAGAGGAATCCTAGCATTTAAAAAAAAATCAGCCCCTCAGCCACAAATAAGATAACAAAACAATCTCACTATAGGTACATATGTTGAAGTTACCTCCTTATCACATTTAATATCATGCAGTGATAAAAATATAAAACCTTATGAATATTTATTTGTCCATGGAAGAAATCTAGGTAGATCTTACTAGATTCCCCCTCCCCCCATGAACTTCAAAAAAGTGGTCTTTTCTTGTTACAAGTGTACCTAACCCCTTCCAAAAAAGTAGAACCACATCCACAAAGTTTCATGCCCAACCATTCACTGTGATTTGAAATTTATTTAACCTTGGAATACCACGAGAATGACCTAAACATGTTTGTTAGGTGTCACCTACTAGCTAGGTGACCTATTTTTTTTTTCGCTGACTACTCCACCCATTAGTTTTCATGATCATACAACATTTTACTAATTTGGGTGATTTTACACTTTGGCGGATGACCCCCAATGACCTTGAAGATGACCCTCAACATTTTTGCAAAGAATGTCGTTTGACCACACCCAACCAAGTTTTCCATCTCCCTACCATGTATTAAGTGAGTTGACCTTGAATAACCCCACATGACCTTGAAAATGAACGGCAAAATTTTGGCAAATGAAAGCCTTTTTCACTACCCCATTAGTTTTTTCAGACCATACAAAACCATGTGCATTGTTTGACCTTGGACAACCCCTTGGACCTTGAAATGACTGTAGTTTTGAGTATATTCTACTTGGCACGCGGCGTAGCACGCGTGCTTGTCGCTTGACCTTCGTCCTACGTGCAATCCAGTGGTGCACCGTTTTGGCGGGGAAGTCGGCGTACTTAGTAACCTTGGTCAATATTTATTACTCCCTATATCAAACTTTTTGGTACAGAATGTGTGACCACACCCACCAAGTTTCTTCATCCTACCACAATTGCCAAGGGTTATAGCAAATTAATCCCACATTGACATTTTGGTTTTTTGGAACTGACCCTGCAAATGGACCTTGAAATGACCTTAAAAAAAGTTTTGGCACCTGAATGCTGACCACACCCACCAAGTTTCATCATCCTACCACAATTGACAAGGGTTATAGCAATTTAATTCCATTTGACCTTGAATGACCCCACATGACCTTGAAATGACCTTAAAATTTTTCGGCACTGAATGTTGACCACACCCACCAAGTTTCATCATCCTACCACAATTGACAAGGGTTAATTATAGCAATTTAATCCCATTTTTGACCTCATTTGACCTTTGACCCATGCCACATACCCCACCGCCGAACTCATCCACCGACTACTTGGGTGACATCCATAGTGCAAAGATGGACAACCATACTTGCTTAGATCAAAAGATATCATGTTTACAAGGTTAATAGCAATATAACCCTATTTTACCACATTTGACCTTATTTTTGACCATATTTGACCTTTGACCCATGCTACATGCAACACCTCCAACTCATCCACCACCTATCTCGGGTGATATCTATGGTGCAAAGATGGACATTGGACACCCATACTTGCTTAGATCAAAGGATATCGTGTATATTATTTTTCATGATCCAGTCATGCCAAAATTGGCAGAAGAGAAGATGTATCTATTTTTTTAAAGTTACATCAGAGTGAATAGTACCTTTTTAAAGAGATACTTGTAGTTATGTGCTAAAATCTATGGTTCGGTTTGTACCTTATCTGCAAAAACATAACCAACAACCCCAACCAAACCCGCTTCTGAAGAAAATTATTCTGTTGTGAATGAAGGGTGTTATCTGACAGCAGAAATTTTTAATTGTTTCTTGATATGAGGCCATTAAAATTTGTCAACAAAAGACATGAGGACATTTCCCAAATGAAGTGCCTCATTTTAATTTTTTTCATATTAGAATGCTTGCCAATGCAAATACTCACACCTGAAGCTAATAGGCTGAAAATGTAAAACTTAGTACTTTCTGTCAGGCTAGTTTTAAACTTAGTTTTTTGTTTCTACTTGTTTGACTAATAAACTTTATAGAGTAGGTGTTCTACAATAAATCAATAGAAAATTGAGAGACTTGTATCCTAAAAAAATCTGGTAGCAGTTTCATATAGAAGTCCCAAGTATGCAAATGAGGTACAGTATTGCAAATGATTCCGTCAAGCACTACTACACAACTTCATAGAGCGCATGACAGAATCAATTGCAATACCTCACTTGCATACTTGTGTTTATTTATTTATTTATTTTTATTTATTTACATATTCGGCTAAGAGCATCAAAATTGAACAATATACAGACATATCAAGAAAAAGAAATAAAAAAAAATAAAATTAAAATTGCCTCAGGGAGCTAGCCAGGAGGAAATCAGGAGCAAGAAACCGCTGTCATCCAAAGGATGTGATTCCTCCGACTCACTGAGGCAAGCACAACACAATTGATAAAATACAAAATATTTTGAATATTGCACTCAATTTTAATTTAAAAAAAAAGCCATATTTCATTGAACAAGAAAACCCAACATGTCTAATAACCCATTAACCACAAACCACCAAAAACCCATACCAGATGCCACACACCAACCCACCCTAACTAACTTAATAACCCTAAACACCCACCCTCACAAAAAAGCAGACATGTTGGAAAATGCAAGGAAGATATGGCAGACTGCAGACAACAAATTTATAATGATGTAAGTGCAATGGGCCGATAATTTTTAAGATCACAACGATTACCCTTTTTGTATACGGGAACAACATTTGCAGTCTTCCAACTAAGCGGTAGGTTGCCAGAGGATAAAGACATGTTAAAAATACGTGCAAGGACAGGACTGATGGAACTAGCACACAATTTTAGCATGCGGCAAGAAATTTCATCCGGGCCTTCTATATGAAATATTTACCAAAACTCTCCTTGTGTCACTAAATGAAAATTGAATATTCTTATAACAATTGTGGTAAATATCTCACATGCAGAATAATACATACAAAATAAGGCTCCAAGCTGATTAAAAACAAATTTCCTCTTCCTAAATTTACCTTTCATTTATTCCTTCCCATTCAAGGGGTAATAAACCAGACATGGACATTAATCCATGAGCCCTTTTTTAGTTCAGACATAGCATGCGGGTGCACAAACAAACCTCTCTATTGAAGCCTGTATAGATTTTAGTGAAAAGTCACCGACGCTATAGTCACCTATGGCAATTCGCGCATGTGTAGTACATTCGGGTGACTGACCTAAGTATACACAGAACCGAATCTGTGTGTACATTGTACGTGTCATGCAAACCATGCTTGACCGCGCCCACAAACACGGTTCCCTGCATATAATTATGACAGCAATCAATACTCCCATTGCAAGCTATTGCATTTCCCAGTTCAAACTTGGTTCCACTGCTGGAAAATAGCCATGCATATTTGCTATGTCACCTTATTAAAATTATATGTCACCTTGCAATGATGACACTGTGGGTTCAGGAATGATCTAAGTAATACCGACACACATAGTAGATCTCACTAGTCACATTATATCGCGCATAATCTACCATTATTTAGGAGTACTTTTTCAACCCTCAATTTCCGTGATTGACTCATGGTGCAACGGTACTGACATAAAAACAACACAAACACTGAACAACGGAAAGTCCTATTTAAATTCTGTTTTCAGCTTCCGATAGCCGAGACCATACCGGATTTTCCCATTATCATTGCGAATATAATTTTTACCACCTGAGGTCTAAAAAAGTCTCTCGAACGTCATGAACACACAATACAGAATTTCAAAATCTCCCCAAGCTGTATCGCAAATATGACGTCACCATTCAGTAATGAGAGTAATGAGCGGCGCTCTTCATTTGTAAAATGTATTGAAAGAAGTGTGTACGTGGGGTGGTGGTCAAGTGGAAATGTACTTCTAGTTAAGGATGAGTATGGGAAAGTGCAGTAAATAACTTGAGTTTGAGCAAATATGCAACTGTAAACCATACCAGCATTTCTATATAAATTCCCAGCACAAGCTTGCAAGTGGTTCTTCTCCATCACAGTGACATATAGCAGCTGCGCATTTGCAGCCAATCATCTAACCATAAAAGGGACGCCACTCAAGTTGTACAGGGATCGTCGCGCACCAGAAGTGGGTTATACTCTGCCAGTCAAAAAGTCGGATATGTGCAGTAAGAATTGCAAAAGGGCTTATTGATAATGGATTTTATTAATGGTGTATGTAAGGAGGTTATGACGCTCCCTAAAATTTTAATTGTTGGTGATCCCTGAACAGGAATATATGAATGATCAGTCGGATATTCAAGAATGGCTTTCATTGAAAGATTCTGAAAGTGTGCATGATCAAATTCTTTGTCAGAGTATTGATTCTAAACAAATACTGGGTTTTGACCAAAAAAAAAATCTAGAATTTCATTGGCCAACAATATAGATAAGCTTAAACAGATGCAAATGCAAGATGCCGATATTTGATTTTGGACTGAACTCTCATGCGAAAGGTCCGCAAGTTGATGGAGTATGTACAAACATGGCATTGTATCTGTGTGTATTGGATGTAGTGTAATTGGTTTGTCTTTTGTGTGAGGTCTGGTGGTCCTTTTATGTATGCTTTTTCCCAACCACCAGGCCAAGTACAGGTAATAAAGAAGTAAAAAAAAAAAAAAAGATGCCGATATTCAACATGTTGTTTCTTGGTTTTGTAACAACGAGCCTCCTCCTTGATCAAAATTGAGGAACAAACCCAAATTACAAATTTTTCAAGGAGTTTACAGGCAT
The DNA here is from genome assembly GCA_023653785.1 of Ophioderma brevispina. NCBI lineage: Eukaryota > Metazoa > Echinodermata > Ophiuroidea > Amphilepidida > Ophiodermatidae > Ophioderma > Ophioderma brevispina. Next base: position 18,202 of record JAMKCH010065657.1, read on the forward strand.
TTGGTTATAAAGAATGATGGAATGTGGAGGAAATGTAAACAACTTGGCAAATCTGTAATTGCAAGCAGTTATTCCTTCTGCTAAATGTATTGTGTCAGATAAATGGTTCCATGTTAGCAGGTCATTGTGGTGCACAGAAAACTGTTCAAAAAGCATTAGAGATATATTTTTTGCCTTTTATGTACAGATGTTTTTTCATCAAGCTGACAGTAACCCAGTGCTCCACTGAAATTCATTGTTACTATAAGACCATTTCAAATTATGTCAGTAGATATAGTTGGGTTGGGTTTGACCTCATTGGGAAATCAATATTTGTTAGTTTTGGTAGACTATTTTACAAACTATGTCTACATGTATCCATTAAAAGGGATTAGCAGCGATTTGCTAATCCGAAACATCGAAAAAATCATCAAAATTCATACTTTTATATGTTTGTTACCGGCATGGATATGCGAACATAACCTGCAAGTGGTTGGCTTGAAATCCGTACAAGGCAGTACTTTTTATCTGATTCTGTAATTTCTATACGTGCGTATCAAAATCCCGACTTGAGATCAAAAATGCCTTTCGCAATGAATATCACAGATTTTCAGCGTGATATTGTGCACCATGATTAATACAGTTTTACCTCAAACACAAACATTATTGATCTTTGTTTATTCTGTACTGGTGTAAACCACAATCAGCTGTTTAGTGCAGATTTTAAGACGCCGTCGCTGTATGTCTATTTGCGGGAGACGGTATGACCAATTTCCTCAAATACTTCATTTTTTTCGCCATTTGGTGTTTTTTCTACATTAAAGTACTTATATGGAATTGTACACACTTATCCCTGATTTTATAAGTTAAAACATGTATTTCCACATTTTTTCAATTATCTCGCATTATCGCTGCTAATCCCTTTAAAAGCCCAAACAGCTGAAGCCCTTGCAGAATGCATTTTTGTTAATTATGTGAGACAACTCTTGTTACCTGAAGTTACACATAGTGACCAGGTGTGCAATTTGAGGCCAAATTGACTACACTGTTGTGCAAGAAAAGAGAATTTCAATATCTAGTACTTCAGTTATGGACGCATGGTATCTAGACATGGAGAAAAGAAGCACTGGAATGGAAAAGACATCTATCATCAATGAAATTTGCAAATTTGCATTGCCTTGGTTACACCAAGTCTGGGAAATGTATTGACCAGTTGAACAAGAAAAAACAAAGAAATGCCCTGTTCACACCTGTGAAAGAAGAAAGTAGTGTCAGAGGAAATATCCCAATGCAGCAAGGCCCAACAAAGTAGATGGCTATGTTGGGAGATGGCAATGCAAATGGACATCAAGTGGAATAAGCTCCTCTACTCCTGGTCACCAGAAATGATGAAATTCTACCTAAACACTATACAGGATACACTTCCTACACTAGCCAATCTGAAGACATGGAATAAACATGCTCTTGGTCTGTGTGCCCTGGGTGCATTAATCAACTGTTGCCAGTACTCGTTACGATCAGGGAGGTATAACTGGTATAGCCTTGCAAAGTGGAAATGAGCCCACTCTACCAGATTTTCTCCAATGAGGAGAGATTTACTTTTCACTACGCCATCATCCGGAGTGGTTGTGCTCCGTATTAATTTTACTTTGATAATTTATTTTTCCATTGATAGACTTATAATGAATAAAACGTATTTCTGATAGAAAGGTGATGATATGTTTCTGTTATTTGTGTTAATTATTTCCTGTTTTTTCATTTGGTTGAAGTCTATAGTGTTCTCTGCTACTTCTAAATGTTTTTATTCTTTTAAGACTTTGTGCGAAATGAAATACTTATCCACACATAAATTAAGCACTATTTCTGCTGCTTTGGGCTATATTGTCTTTTAAGTTTCTGTAAGGTTTGTATCAAACACAATTTCCTCAAATATTTAACTTGAATTTGATTCAAAATAGGACAAACAGAATTGGGGGACCACTTCTGTCAATCAGCAAAGTTAGGCTGTGATCATCTTGAGCATAACTTTGTTTGCTGAAAATGAAATATGATATAAAAGGCAACATTTATTTTGATCCTTTAACTCATGGACAGGATAACTGACTGAAGTTAATAAAAATAATTAAAAAAATGATGCTAATATCAATGTTAAGACAAAATTGTAATTATTCATGAGACTGTAATGAGTTGCAAGATGGAAGATGGGCAGTCTATAGTAAAATCATATAACAGACAACCTGTTGTACAAAATCTCAAAATTTGCATAAATCTGCATGAATTTGCATAAGTTAATATTCATATCTTTTTTTATTAATTAAATGAATAAAGCGCATCATTACCACAGAACTGTATAAAATGATTGACGTTAGGGCAAAACAGAATTTCGCCCAAACATCATTTTCTGTATATAACAAAGGTGAAATTCACCTTAAGGTACATTCTAATTATAATAACAATAATAATAATTATAATCAGATTTTGTACAGCACTTTTCATGGTAAACAGCCTCAACGCAATGTTGCATATTATTAAACTGCCATCAGGAAATCGTCACAATCATTGTAACATTCCCCATGACAGCTAACTAGACTTCACTTGGGTCAGCGAGGTAATTGAGATTAAAAATCTCAATACAAACACATTAACCTCAGCAGGGCTCAAACTCACGATTTACAATGGTCTTAGGATCTTGAGTCCTACATGCGTACATTATACCATAGGCCTAATTATGCCACATGCACAAATGGTTATTACTTGTCCCCGACCATATTCTGACCAAAATATGAGGGTAGATTAGTGTACCACCCTTCTATACGCTATACATTTCTTTGGTTAAGTCTATAAAGAAAATTTCTTGACATACCTTGTAAATGTGTGCAGATAGTTGTTATTGACTGCATGTTTTCTGAGGTGAGAAAGCGGCATGCGCTGAGACGTAGACATTGCAACTGGCTTCCACACTGCAAAGTAAACCTAAAAAAAAAAACACAAAATGGCTTTGTTTATTAAGTACGCAAACATCCCAATAAGGCTCTCATATTGCACGTAAACCTATAACACAATAAAACAATGAATATTGCTTTGCCATTTCAACTGGCTTTCACACTTCAAAATAAACCTACAACATAATAAACCAATAAAATTGATTTGTTTATGAAGTACTCATCCACCCACTCTAAACAATTATGGGATACCATTAAAAAGCTCATTCCCAGTAGTAATTCTTCTACTCAGTCAGTTAAATCTAACAATGGACTTACAAATAATGATAAAGAAACAGCTGATCAATTTATTGATTTTTTTCAATTCAATTGGCAAAAATCTTGCTATTAAGTTTAATAATCATGATAACAATTTATTTATTTATTTATTCCACTTTTTCACTGGCATACAAAATGAGTTGAAACATAAAATATTGCACATAATACAAACAAGGATAACAATTTTAAAAGTCCAGTGAATGGCTGGAGCAAACAGGTGCCTAGCACCTCTAGAACCGCCCCGCCAGCAGCCAAAAAGGGAGGGAGAGGATAAACTATCCAAATAAGGAACATTAAACTAGTCTGCAACCGGGACAACAACAAAATGAGGTCCAAGTACAAATGCAGGCTGGATCAAAGGATTCGACAAACTTTGACTTGTAAAATTCAGAAACTTGCTGTTTAAATGAGACGACAGAGTTGGACAATCTGATACTAATTGGAAGTTGGTTCCAAATAGGAACGATGCATTGAAAGAAAGATGACTTGTCAGACTCAGTTTTGCAGAATTGACTGGTCAAGTTGCAAGGGGTAATTACGATGACTAGTGGTGAGACGTCTGTTTTCCCCTGAGTTAAAAACCACAAACTCATCTACACTTATGTCATAACTAAGTGTAGGAGTAAAAGGTGATAACCCAGGAGTTAAATGGGTACCGGCATATGCTTGGGAATGCAAAACAGACTCGCCTTGCGGGGAGTAGGGTCGAACCCCCCTAACAGCAACATTAAATGAGGAAGTCTGGCCCAACGCCAATGACAGCGAGTGGCACTAGCCTCCGCCTGGCGTTGCAACCATTTGCATTTTTGTCATGTCATACATACCTAAATGACACCTAAAAAATACACTGAGGTCATTAATTTCTCTTCTATAGGACAGAGGAAGAAGAGAAAGATCAGATAGCCTTGTTTTGTGATCACTTTCTGGGTAGCCGAGAATAAATTTTGTGGCCCTTCTCTGGATCCCTTCAACAATACTGATGTTACGTTTGGAGGTCCCACTCCAGATGCAACTACCATATTCCACATGGCTACGTACAAGGGTAGTATACAATGTTCTAGAAACATTTTGAGGAGCATTAAAACCAACAGCTCTTTTGATCATACCAAGTTTTTTGTTACATTTACCAACCATTCTATTTATGTGATCATTCCAGACAAGAGTTGAGGATATGTCAAGGCCAAGGTCTTTAATTGTACTAACACGGTCTAAAACAGTCCCATTCATTTTGTAGTCATATTCAATTATATTTCTGCATCTGGTAATGGATATAATTTGACATTTAACTCTTGATAAAACTATCACTTCTCATTTTGAATTTGATTATGTTACTCTCTCGCTGTGCGGGAGGATTGGCGAATCCCCCACGGGCAATATTATATGAAGGGGACGTCTGGCCCAAACGCCAATGACAGAGAGATGGGCACCTCCGCCTGCGGGCCCGCACCATTTGCCATTTGCATGTTACTCCTGAATTTGTATTTAATGAATAGTAAAAAATGAAATAACTCAGCTACTGGCCTTGATAATTTAAATATCAAGCTTTTGAAACTTGCTGCTCCAGTTGCTTGCAACTCATTGGCATTTATTTGTAATCTCTCTCTTCTCACATCAACATTTCCATCTGCATGGAAACAGGCCAAAGTCACTCCAATCTTCAAGGATGGTGACAAGAGTGATGTTAATAATTATAGGCCTATATCGGTGCTTCCAATTATATCCAAAATTATTGAACGTAGTGTTCATAATCAATTGTACAATTATTAAACTGTTAATGGTCTCTTAAATTCATGCCAGTCTGGTTTTAGAAAATATCATTCTACAACAACAACTCCGGTGCACTATTCATTGACCTCAGAAAAGCCTTTGATACTGTAAATAATAATCTTCTCCTTTGTAAACTTCAAAGTTATGGTATCACTGGCAATTCTTTGCATTGGTTTTTTTCATATCTTTGTGGTAGAACACAAGCTGTATGTATCAATTCTACTTTATCTGATATTAAAAATATTGATATTGGAATTCCACAGGGGTCATTTTGAAGTCCATTATTATTTATTATTTATGTAAATTCTCTTCCTGATAGTCTCAGTTGTAAGTGCGTTATGTATGCTGATGACACTACATTACTCTTTATTGCATCAGATCCCATGACTCTTCAGTTGGATATGAATGATAATTTGTCTAAGATTGCACAGTGGTTTGAAAACAACCAACTGACTTTGAACATAAAGAAAACCAAATTCATGATCTTTGGAACAAAAAATGTTGTTAATAAATTTAGTGATATTAATCTGATGTATGATAATGCAGATATCGAAAGAGTTGACAAATTTAAGTACTATAGGTGTTGTCTTTGACCCACTTTTATCTTGGTGTGGGCATGTTGACTATATATCATCAATTATTTCAAAACGCATTGGTGTTATTCGTAGAGTTAAGTTTTATCTTTCTTCAAACACCCTTAATATGTTAACCAATGCTTTAGTTTTTCCACATTTTGACTATTGCAGTCCAGTTTGGTCTAACTACAAAACTGAATATTCCAACTCTCTTCAAATTCTGCAAAACAAGCTCGCTTGTGTTCTTTTATCTGCTGATATTAGAACCTCAATAAATGACTTGATGATTACTTTAAACTGGGATACACTTGACAAAAGATGGCAAAATCAGCTTCTTTTGGTTGTTTTCAAATGTTTTAAAAATTATGCTCCATCTTATCTTTCCTCTCAATTCATGTATGTTTCTGATGTTCATTCCAAGAATACCCGTGGTCAATCTTCCAGCACTCTTGTAATTCCATCCTTTAACATAATACCAGGCAAGCATACACTTATTTTCAGAGGGAGTACAATTTGGAACAGCCTCCCGACTGATGTAAGGTGCAATTTATTTTCTATGAACATAAATACTTTCAAATCTCATATTCCAGAGTGAGTTCTGTTATATTTTTGTCCTCATATTGATTTAGAAATTACTATTCAAATGTATTATTTTGTATTTATTTTGTATGTATATTTATGTATCTGTCAGGGTCTCATGGGAGACCAGTTTTTGTAACTTAACCGAGTAACCCTGAATATATAAAGAGCTGCTGCTGCTGCTGCTGCTACTACTACCAAGAGAAGTTTAGACATTGCAACTGGCTTTCACACTGCAAGGTAACCACCCCCCCCCCCCCCGAAAAAAATCAGTAAATTTTTGGTCTGCTAGTGTCGCCTGCCGTCGCAGTTTGTAAATGATAGGCCTCATATGAACTTTGACCTTGATATGTGACCTTGAACTCCCGGGGGGATCAGTCTTCATAGACAAGGGGGTATCATCCGTGTCCAAGAATCCACGTAAAAAGGGTGTTTTTTCAGGATCAGGCACGTTACGTACGTAACGTGAAAAGGGTCTACAAATCACCCAAATTCAAGAAAAAGGGTTATATTTTCTATATGAGGACTTACGCATTTAGGGTCCATATTCATTTCAGCATAATTTTTTTTTAAAAGTGTTTTTTTTTTTTTTTTTTTTTTTTTTTTTTAATTTTTGCTTTCAAATCCCTAAATTTCCAAAATTTTCCGCGCTATGCGCGGTAAAGATACCATACACATGATTTTTAGTACAGGCAACACCTATTGGTTTGAGATTGAGAAATGACGACTCCTTTAGTGATTGCCTGATTATGTCGCTATACCAAAATAGTTCTATATCGCTTATCCATGAAACGGACAATGTTTGAGCAATTAAAACTCATAATTTATTTAAATGTCAGTCAATTCTAGGTTTATAATTTTCTTAAAATAACTTTTGGGACATAATTTGGGTGCATAATTGATTTCGGCAATTTTCAGGGAAAATGCCGATTTGTCGCTGCGCTGCAAATGCGGAAATAAGTGCCGAAAATAACGTTCTCTAAATGCGAATTCTCCCGGATCCTTTAGACCCATAGGAAATGTCTTGAATACTAAATACCTCAAGGTTTCCGCGACCCACTCCGTGCCGCTTACGAACTCTCCGTGAACACCTTTAATTTTATGATTAGTTCAAATAAAACCTTACATGCACTATATTTTACTGTTTATACCGTCGATCATTGGCCTATATGCATTTTAAAGTTAACCATGCACTTACAAATATCAAATGCTTGGCATGGGTTTTCGCGCTTCTCGCAAGAGAGAGCGGCTCCCCTCTCCCTCCCTTTCCTCAGATATTTTCTGAATTACACCAAGTTCAGGCAAACCTCTCTGTGTCCAAAAGAATATGGTTTTGGGTTTTTACGTATAAAGGGGTAATAATAGCATCAATTACTTGAGGGTAGGGAGAAAGACAAATACTTTTTTAGGGTATGCAAAATTACGCTACTGATACTGGTTTAGGGGCGCAAATTCCATCAAGTATACTTGTTTAGGGTAGCTAATTGCGCTGCTGATACGTTTTTAGGGGTGAAAATTCAAGCTTCGAAAATACGTATTTAGGGTGCTTTTTGTGATTGCTTGGACACGGATGATACCCCCTTGTCATTGAGAAGTGGCCCCCCCGGGCTTGAACTTCAACTTTTCAATTGAGGTCAATTTTACATTACAACTTGACCACATGACCTTTGACCTTAGAATGTGGCCTTTGATCTCATCACAGGGCCAGGGTTGGGTTGTTGATTTTTTTATTTTTTTTTTTAAATATTAAATATCATATTTTTTTTAAAAAATTTAAATCAGATTTTTTTATTCAAATCATTTTTTAAAATTTTTTTAAATTTGAATTTTTCTGCAGCCCCTCTCAATCTTTAAATGAATGTGGTAATACTAGAAGACATGAATGTAGTGTTTTCTATCAGTAAAAGGAATCTAACAGGTTACAAAATTGCAATACTTTATCATTTTTAAAGAGCATCTTAATCTTATAGGCACTATCAGCACAAACAAACCTCTCTATTGAAGCCTGTATAGTAGATTCTATTGACAAGTCACCGATGCTAGTCACCGATGGCAATTCGCGCATGTGTAGTACATTCGGGTGACTGACCTAAGTATACACACAACCGAATACAGTAAATATGTGTGTACATTGTACGTGTCATGCAAACAATGCTTGACCGCGCCCACAAACACGATTCGGCACATATAATTATGACAGCAATCAATACTCCCATTGAATTTCCCAGTTAAAACTTGGTTCCACTGCCGGAAAACAGCCATGCATATTTGCATTGTCACCTTTTTTAATTTAATGTCACCTTGCAATGATGACACTGTGGGATCAGGAATGATCTAAGTAATACCGATACAGATAGTACATCTCACTAGTCACATTATATCGCGCATAATCTACGATTATTTAGGAGTACTTTTTCAACCCTCAATTTCCGGGATTGACTCATGGCGCAACATTACTAACATAAAAAAACAACACAACACTCGACAACGGAAAGTCTTATTTAAATTCGGTTTTCAGCTTCCGATAGCCGAGACCATACCGGATTTTCCCATTATCATTGCGCATATAATTTTGACCATCTGAGGTTTAAAAAGTCTAACGTCATGAACCTAAGTTGCAGAATTTCCAAGATCTCCCCAAGCTGTATCGCAAATATGACGTCACCATTCAGTAATGAGAGTAATGAGCGGCGCTCTTCATTTGTAAATTGTATTGAAAGAAGTGTGTACGTGATCAGTGATTTGCTAAATCAGAAAATCGAAAAAAATCAAAAATCAGATTTTTGCATGTTTGTAACAAGTACAGGTATCCCGACAAACCCTGCAAATAATAGGACCAGAAGCAACTTGATAAGGACAAAATTGGAAAGTTTAGTCATTACTGTCCGTACGGACACTTACTACAACAAATAAATGGACGGACATAAACTTAGCATTTCCAGCTCTGCCGTTAAGTACAATCTGGGATCCCAATTCTAATTACAAAATCGCTTATTTTATGATAAATACGCATTTTTTAGCATTCTCGTTCGCAGGTGTAGTTTCCTAGACAATTACCAACATAACTGTGCAAAAATATCAAATTTTGAAAATTGAGGGCACTCTTAAAATGTGCTGTTATTGCTTTTATGATCAATAGAGTATCTAGACTCATTTAAATTCATTCTTATTGATTTCAGACAATGTTACAATATGATGTAGCTTATAAATGTTAACATCATAATTTTAGAAGCTGATTAGCAAACGAGTGTTATTTTAGTTCCATTTTTGTGATAATAATTGTATCATCAGTTGAGGTCCCTGGATGCCAGTTTTGCTTTTTAAAATGTGCAAAACTGCAAAATAAATCAACTAGGCAGACAAGAATTTTAAAAATACAAATCAATTTCTCAAAATTAAAAAAAAATCAAGTGATTATATCACCGATTTAAATCAATGTGATTTAAATCAAACAACCCTGCCTCCTCAACAAATGAGGGATCCCATGTTGCACCTACAACTCAAGTTTGGTTTAAATCCATCAAAGTACTGTGTGTCCCCAAAAAAACGCAACACTTGGTGACAGGCGCCATAAGTTTTGAACAAAAGCATGTGGCTACTTATTCTTTGTTGTAATGTAAGATAGCACTGTTAGCTAACGTCCCTGAAAAAATCATAGTGATAGATTCAATAGTTTTTAAGATATGCCCCCAACAATCAAGTAACCCACAGGACCCATTTTACAAAAATGAGGAGCTGGTAACCACAAGACTGGTAATGAAGAACAGAATAGCAAATACAATATTGATTGCAATCAACATTTACTTGCCCAAATTTCTTGCAGAACAACTTCTACTGGATCAAATAACTGCATTTACATACATGTGTAATTATTATCTAACTGATAATGATAAAACATTAATTTACTGGTGATAAAATACATTTCAAGATGATATAAAATTATGACTGAGTCATAGACAAACTCCACATTACATAAGATAAATGCGTTGGGCAAGAACTTGCTTGTTACTGAAAATAATGTTACATTCTTAACTTTATGAAGTAAAACATATGTTTTCAACACAAAACTCAATAACAATATCAATATATTCATTCTGTCATTAAATTTTGGGTTAAGATAACTCATTGTGTGCCGTCACAAAATGATGATGAATGATTAGCTGTAATCCAATGCTGTCTAATTTGGACAATACGAAGAGTTTGTTGATCATACATTCCTAATTTCATCTTTTAAAGGCTGACTCAGATATTTCCCGATGAGGGCGCACTCATTTTTCAAAGAATCATGTTTTTTGCATATACATAATGCTTGTCCATAAACTAATCACTGTGTGAAATAACTAAGCTCAAATCGAAGTCCTTCATATAGAAAATCACAACTTTGTTATAAATTTCCGGATCCGGAATTGTTGTTATACACAGTATCCTATGGCACTGTTATACCGTACATAAATGTTCACTGCATGAAAACGAAAAATCTGATTCATCTCTAACTTTGGAATTAAGCATTTTACATGACTATCTTTAGTTCTTGATGACTATTTTTGATTACCACACCAAATATATATATTTTGAAATATCTGAGTCAGCCTTTAAGTGTATTAAAATGCACATTTATTAGCTGTTATTACCAATGAAAACATTCATATGTTAATATCTGTTGCAGTACCTGTCTTTAAAAAAAAGAGGAATATGGTGGTTGGACTCAGAGATTCATATTGGTGGTTCTGGGTGCAAACCTACAGTGCCGTATTTGTAGTTAATAGAGGCTCAATTTGGTTAAATGGGTCCTGCGAGTTACTTGATTTCTGGGGTCATATCTTCAAAAATATTGACTCTATCTTTATGAACTTTTCAGGGACATTAGCTAACAGTCCCATCTCACCAAGTGTTGCATTTTTTTGGGACACACGGTATATATTACAGGCGAATGTTAACCCTTTTTCACATCAAAAACTGACATCAACAGACATCAACAACAACAGACAACAACAACAGACAACAACAGTGGACAAAGTGATCCCTATATGTGTCTTCCTGCCTTAGGGCAGGCGACACAAAAATAGAGAGCTACTATTTTATATTGCCATCCACATAAACTAAATAGGACTCAGGATTCAGGATATTTTATGATCCAGTCTGGCAACATTTTATTTCATATCGTAACATTCAACCATATCAAAGAAAGTTAGACCGGTATTATTTCTTCACCTATAAATCAATCTGTTTTTGCACATTCCAACACATCACTGGCACCCACTGCTGGGGTATTCAACTTGAATTTTTGAATTTAGCCAAATGTAAAGATACAGTTAAATGCTCAAGTAATTGGCTCGCTTGGGTCTTCGGATTTGTCTTCGGAAATACACCACACATTTGTGTCTTAACTTCTTGCAATTCCACAGGTTTTAATTAGAATTCATTGACCACAATCAATGCACACACGTTCAATTGGATGACAAAAGGGACAAGCACAACAGGGGCATGTGCCATTATGAATTGGTCAAACTGATGCAAATGCAATGAGGTCATTTTGTCATTTCACAAGAAACTTAAAAAATATGACAGCACTTGTTATTTAGATATAATTTTTTTGATATGCTCTGTATTACTGTCTCAAACAAAAGGTGATTACATCTGACAGTAAAATGAAATGTCTGGTAAGGTCTGAACGTGCCGGTATAGTTAGTGTATGCGGGCAGCCCAATCCCCACCTCCACGTGGTACCAGACGGATAGCGCAGGCTTACTGGTGTTGTTCCAGCCCGGTTTAATGCTTTGAATTATTGCTTATCTTATCCCTACTGAGCAGTTCCTAGCGACTCGAGCTTTGGATATGGCAAGAGATAGCCTCCGTGAGCTAACGGGGAAAGATGGGTAACAGGCTTGGATACGGTTGTGTTCAGCATAGACGTAGTACCGGTATAGTTGTGGTGTGCGGCATATGTACCATAACCGGTTGACTCAGCCTGGTGTGGCTCCAAAACGATACCGTTTTTGTGTTTGAGATGCAAGTACAACGTAACACCTGTCTACCATTGTCTACTGATGAAATTGACTTAACGGTAACTGTATTGTAGTCTACATAGTAATTGGCGCGCATGCCATAGCCATTGTTGCTGAAAGTGCCATTCGATCTAATCAACCAACCAACCAAGCAGTAAAATGAAATTATCCCCTGTTAGTACTCTTTCTAAACACACTGCATACAATCATTATGTTTCACTGTGCATTGGACAGGCCTAGATATAAGCATGGTTCAGAAGCATGCTCCACAGGAGAGCGTGGCCCACTGGTTAGGGTATTCGCCTTTGGTGCAGTAGGTCCCCGGTTCGAGTCCCAGTGGGGCCACTTACTGAGATTTAATTCGGGCACTGGATTTGATTTGTATAAGAACTACTGATTAAAACTGGAATTAGTAGGATTAAAACTGGAATTCTGCTTTCCCAGTGGTTCATTTGGACAAACCATGAGGATACCCCATCTTTCGGAGGGGACATTAACCTGTCGGTCCTAGGTACATGGAGAATCATGCCTGTATATGTAATCGCAGCCAGTTTCAATAAGATGAAGCATGGAAACCCCTGGCTGTCCCACAGTGGCATACCGACAGGGGTGGCAAGTTGCCCCCTCTGGCTCTACATACATACGAGAATTTATATAGCGCTTTTCCACAGATCAAAGCGCTTTACAATAAAATGTTACAATAATTAAAACAGGCGAGTCTTAATTTGCTTTTTAAAAACCTGAAGTGATGAGGGCTCTCTGATAGAAGTGGGAAGCAAATTCCAGAGGCATGGACCATACACAGAGTACCTACAGTTCTTTTGGTTTTTGGAATATTGAGTCTGGTGATATATTTAGAGGAACAAAGATTACGTTGGTTACAATCCAGGTGTTGTAAGATGAGATAAGTTTGGACAAATAGGTCTACTGGTCTGCTTCTTGGATTGGGCCTTTCCTTCATTCATGATTGATTTTTTTTAAATATTTTTTTCTCTTGTTCTATTTGTTGTTTGCTTTTTAACAGCTTTTTGTTTCTCTGTTTTTACTAGTCTAAGATTAATGTGCATATATTGTTTAGAGTCACCTGGTTTGACTGTAGGTAATAAGAACCGGTTGCATTTATGGTTTAAAATGCTTTCAATGACATGTGTCATGCACCCCTGTAAGTGGTATTTTGAATCGGTGACTGTGACAAATTAGCAATAGTTTTCGCAAAGCTATAAGCAAAAGCTTATAGAATTGCAGTGGCCTTACAGTAACAGATTTCACTGTTTAAAACACCATTTATAGTAAGGATGAAAATCACTTCTTTTACAATATTTGAAATTAAGCAATCCTATTCACATGATTTTTTTCTATATTTTAAGAAGAAACACCCTGACACCCAAACTGTGGAAATTAACAAATCTCTGAAAGAAGGTGAAATATTTCAGGGTTGATTTTTTGGGCCACACTCTACAGATAGAAATTTCTTAGGTCAAAGCAATACACTGTGATGGACCAGACTTACCTATTGAATGCTTCTGCTGATATCAACCCCTAATCCCCACACCAATATGATGGACCAGACTTACCTATTGAATGCTTCTGCTGATATCAACCCCTAATCCCCACACCAATATGATGGACCAGACTTACCTATTGAATGCTTCTGCTGATATCAACCCCTAATCCCCACACCAATATGATGGACCAGACTTACATATTGATTGCTTCCGGTGATATCAACCCCTAATCCCCACACCAATATGATGGACCAGACTTACATATTGATTGCTTCCGGTGATATCAACCCCTAATCCCCACACCAATATGATGGACCAGACTTACCTATTGAATGCTTCTGCTGATATCACCCCCTAATCCCCACAACAATATGATGGACCAGACTTACATATTGATTGCTTCCGGTGATATCAACCCCTAATCCCCACACCAATATGATGGACCTGACTTAACTATTGAATGCTTCTGGTGATAAAAAACCCAAAAATTTCCACACCAAGATGATGGACCAGACTTACCTATTAAATGCTTCTGGTGATATCATCCCCCAATCCCACACCAAGATAGACTTAATCTTTGCAACTGATTACATCGATTGGATAATCCATCCAAGGCACAATCATTCACCTAGATCAAAACAAAAACACATACTGAACACGTCATAAGGTGACGTATATCTGGCATCAGGTGTAACACATAGCAATGTACAGCTGTGGGAATCCAAAAAACTCACCTGGGAAAATGTACATTATATTCAATAGCATGCCAGGAATGTTTAGAGCAAGTTCAATTCAATTTTGATCCTTACATGACCTTTAACCTAATCTTCCATAAGGTCAGCAATTTTCAATCATGCCCTGATCAGTGTGTTTGCTTTAAAGTAAGTCATAATTATAAACGTGGAAACTAACCAAATTACGAAACTTTAACCAAAATCACTGGAAATTTCCCTTTGCAAGCTGGTAGTGTCCCTTCAAAAATTGGAAGGATGGCAGAAATACATTTCATATGCATGTATTTTATAATAACATATCATTTCCTATGCATAAGATACCACATTTTTCTCCATTCATGTATTTGTTCATAATGCACAAATTTCAGCTCCCAAGCCTGCAAATGTCTCAAAATTTCAGTTCCCAAGCCCCAACTTTCGGAGACAAAATCAGTTTGCAAGCCCCCAAGTTCAGAAATTGGGGCCACAGATCCCTACCTGAAAAAAGTTGAGTCCCCCCCCCCCCCCCGAGAATGATACTTACAAAGCCTGGACATTAGATCTAATTTAAGGCACTATTATTATAACACTAAACCTCATTACAGGCTGACTCAGAGATTTCGAAATATAATTATTTTGAGTAGAAATTAAAAGTAGTCATCTGTTGTGACCCAGTACGTACGAAAACCCATTACGTACAAATTTGTACGTAATGGGCTCAAGTCTCTTTTTTTGGCAAAATTTTATATTCTCAGCCCAATACGTACGAAAAATAATTTCAGTCTTACAAATGAGGGCGCATCACAAGATCTTGAAAATAAAGTTCTCACTCCCTCTGTAAACTCTCCTCTATTGATTCAGCTTAACACTTAAGTGACCAAGGGGTTTTCACTCCCGTTGGTGGGGGGGTTCCATGGGACTCCACACTAAGGATACCACTTTCCCGAGGGAATTTTTTGCACGAAATTTATACCACATGTGAAGGATCATAAGACAACCCCAAATCAGCAATAAAAAATGAGATTTGTTATTTTGGTGCAAATTAGGGGCAAATCATTGTTTTCAAAACACGCGAAAATTGGGCAAAAAGACGGAAAATTCAAATGAGCCTTGCGCTTACATCAAACATTTTGAAAACTTATTTTATGTTGATATCTATTCTAGAAGACCCAAATTACTTATATTTAACACAAAACCAGCAGTTTTAGGGAATCCTGTATTTTTTACGGGTGTTGCAAAATACACGTCATTTTCCCATAGAGTTTGTACAGTAACGGTTTGGCAACGTAGATAATGAAATTGTTTGTTTTCAGCACATAAAGGGTTAATTATTTTTAAGGTTACTAATAATTGTTTACTTACATGTATGTGTGAACTTATATCAGCAAAAAAAAATTTTCTTTGGTTCTCGGTTTCTTATTCTTATTTTTAAAAATATTCTTAAATGACTTCCGTTAGTGCCCAAGGGGGGGTTCCATGGGACCCCCACTAATTATCTCATTAACGGCTTGGTCGATTTTAATTATTTTGGTATGAAAAGAAGCGCACTTGAAAGTCAGCCAATTACAAAAAATTTCGGCGCAAAAATCCCACGCGTAAAGCGGCCAGCGCGAAAACAAATTTTTGGTGGTCCCCTAATGAACCCCCCTTGGTCCTTAAGTTTAAAACCACATAACCATTTGGCCCAATACCACCTTGTCCCTATTTAAACTTATCCATAAAATGCTTCTTGGGACCCCCCTGATTTACCCCCGTAGTAGTATCGATTTTGTGATATCAGATGAAAGACCCGTATTTGTCTCATTGTCCGTCCTGAAATTTGAGCCCTCAAATCCATTTCATTTCCAAGATATAAACAAAAAAAAGACCTCCGTTTTAATGGTTTTTAACCATCAATGATTACACCGTATTGAATAGAGCGTTTGCAATATGGCATTGTTGCTTTGCTACCATCAAACCGTGCAAGTTTGTTTTCCCACAAAAAAAAAAAAAAAAAAAAAAAATTACTTGATGGGGCGTATGTTAAATGGTCAGTGCTCTCATATCAAGGAGAGAACCCAATAGACATAATCGGAACAAGCACCTTTAAGTATGGCTAAAACCAAAATTTTGTAAAATTACTTAAATTGCTAAAAACATGCAATTTTTATCCGTTGCTCAATATATATAATATAAAACCTAAAAATGAGTGATTGTATAAATTGGTTCAAAAATGGAATTTGTACGTATTGGGCCCAAGTGTCATTTTCTGGCAAAAATTTCAGGTTCGCGGGCCTCCCCCCGGCCTAATACGTACGACAAAATGTTTTTACTGTGCGAATGGGGCCGCACTTACAAAACTTTTAAAAAAGTTCTCCAAATTGTTGTCATTGACTCAGGCATAAAACCAATTCGGGGCCTCATAACCATTTCCTACTCAATTTAAAGCTTTGTCCGTATATTCACAACTTGATTGGGGGGGGGGGCTATTTGGGCCTATGAGACCTAAGTTAAAAAATCAATCTTATTAATTTGTAAATCAAAAACACATACCTCAAACAAGATTTAGACCATAAAGATGATTAGATAGTCATAAAATGCTTGAAAATTTGATTTTTACGTAATGGCAGAGGTGGACCAAAATTGTCCACAGAGGCCTCTTAAGTATACCTACAATCCTCGCAAAAAGTCCTCTTGAACCCAACACACCGCACACATGTTTTTGTTAATAGTGTATTGCTGGATTTATGAGAAAGCTGGTACCTTAAGTATTACTTTCCCTTATCCCTCTCTTCCCCATCGTTCAATGTGTAACACACCTGTGGAGAGATGCCAGTTGCACCTTGTCGTTTCTCAACATTGCATGGGGGAAGTGGGGAACGATTTATCCACTACAGTAAGTCCCTCTAAAGTTTTTCCAATCTTTTGGCGAGATTGTAGGCTAAAACCCGACATTTAAAAAAATACTTAAATTGTCATAATTGCTCAAAACACGCATTTTTGCGTTTTCCCACATCATATTTTATAATAAACTAATATACAAACATAATGCTGAAATGTTCATAAATGCTCACAAATGGCATTTGTAACGTATTGGTGGCCCACTGTCATTTTTTGGGTCAAAAATGTCAGCTTCCCCGGCCCATACGTACGAACCTAGTTTTGGGTCCTGATAAATGAGGTCATCGCTGTATACATTTAAAAAAAAAGTCCCTAAACCCAAGGTTTTCGCATGACCTAGCCTTAAACAAATTCGGCCCCATAACCATTTCGAACCCAATTAAGCTTTCTGTATTTCAACACCTGATTGGGGGGGCTATTTGGGCCTATTATACCTAAGTTCAATCAAATATCTTTGTACAGCAAAAACACATACCTCAAACAACAAAGAATTTAGACCATTAAACATAAAAATTAGTTAAAAGTCATAAAATCCTAAAATTGAATTTGTACGTATGGGGCAGAGGTGACCAAAATTTTCCACATCCTTAAGTACAGGCTCAAAACCCAACAATTTTTAAAATTACTTAAATTGTCCCAATTGATCAAAACATGCAATGGTTACTTGCCCCCATCATATTGTATAATAATACAGACTTAAAAATTAAAGTGAAATTGGCATAAGTTGCTCAATATGAAATTGGTACTATTGGTCCGGTTAACCGGAAGATTTTTGCCAACATTGATACTTAGGCCCGGGTAAACCGGAAAATTTTGGGCCAACAACTTGATACTTAGGGCCATACGTACAAATTCCATTTTTTGAGCATTTATGACCATTTCACTCATTTTTTAATGTTTGTATAGATCAATATGAATGTGGCAACGTAAATGCATGTTTTGAGCAATATGAAAATTTAAATAATTTTTTGAAATTTTGGGTTTTTTTATCCTATTATACTTAAGATTGTGGACTATTTTGGCCACCTCCGCCCATACGTACAAATTAATTTTGAAGCATTTAATAACTATCTAACATTTTTATAGTAAAATCTTGTTTTGAGGATATGTGTTTTTGATTTACAAAGAAGATTGATTTAATTTAGATATCATAGGCGCAAATATCACCCGCCCCCGTATCAATTTGAAATAGGACAAGTTTTAACACTTAAGTGCCCGGGGGGGGGTTCCATAGTACCCAACATTTGATTTTTTTGCAATTTCTCGGTTACGCAATCAAATTTTTCAAGGAGTTTTTTGCTAATTGTCTGATTAATGAATACGCTTCTCCTGATACTAAAAAAAATTCAATCCGCCCACGGCTTCATTAGAATAATTAGGTTGGGTCCCTAGGAACCCCCCCCCCCTTGGGCACTAACAGAAGTGAAAAAATCAAGATATTTTACTAATTAAAAAATTAAATTAATTAAATTTTGGGATTTATTTGCTTAGATATATACCTTAGGAGGCAATTAATTAATAATTAATAACACTTGAATCAAATAACCTTTTATATGCTGATAGCATCTATTTTAATTTTGTCATGACATGCTCTTAACTGTGTAAGTCTATGGGAAAAATAAGGTGATTTTGAAGTTTCTGAGAAAAATACAAGATGGTATAAATTAGGCTATATTTTGCAATGATTATTTTAATTGGTTATTCTAGAGTAGATATAATGAATTATTTTGGTTCAAAACCTTATATTGGAGTTGCTGAGGATGGAAATGTGCGACCCACTCCTTTTCGGAAAGTGACAATTTCAATTGATCATAGGTCATAGGTCAATGTTCGGATTTCAATTTTTATTGTGGGTATGTGGTTCTTACGTGACCCCCATTTACTTGTGTTAGTGTCATGATCAAACTCCCATGGGAAAAGTGGTTATCTGGGTTGGGTCCCTAGGAACCCCCCCCTTGGGCACTAACGGAAGTTTTTTTAGCTTGGGCACTTAAGTGTTAAATGAGTTGAAATGGTTATGGGGCCGAATTGGTTTAGGCTGAGTCAATGAAAAACAGCTTTTGCGAACTTTTCTAAGTGCGCCCTCATTTTTCAGAAAATATATTTTTTAGTACTTATTGGGCCGTGGAACCTGAAATTTTGCCAAAAATTGACACTTGGGCCCAATACGTACAAATTCCATTTTTGAACAATTTATGACCATCTCATTCATTTTTATGTTTGTATTATTATATAATATGATTTGGGTAACGTAAAATGCGTGTTTTTTAGCAATTATGACAATTTAAGTCATTTTGAAATGTTTGGTTTTAGCCTATACTTAAGCATGTGGGCAAATTTGGTCACCTCTGCCCAATACGTACAAATTCAAATTTTATGACTATTTAACTCCATTTTTTAATGTCTAAATTTTGTTTGAGGTATGTGTTTTTGCTTTACAAAGAAGATTAACTTAGGTATCATAGGCCCAAATAGCCCCCATAAAAATTTTGGGGGCCCAAATACCCCCCTTCCCATATCAAGTTGAAATACGGACAAGGTTTTATTGGGTCGACATGGTTATGGGACCGAATTGGTTTCAGGCTGAGTCAATGAAAAACAACTTTTGGAGACTTTTTTAAAGTTCTGTAAGTGCGCCCTCATTTTTCAGACAAAAACATTTTTCGTACGTATTCGGCCGGGGAACCTGGAATTTTGCAAGAAATTGACACTTGGGCCCAATACGTACAAATTCCATTTTTGAGCAATTTATGACCACTTCACTCATTTTATGTTTGTATTATTATATAATAAAATGTGGGCAACATAAAAATGCATGTTTTGAGCAATTACGACAATTTAAAAAAATACAAATTTTTGGTTTTAGCCTATACTTAAGCATGCGGGCAAATTTGGTCACCTCTGCCCAATACGTACAAATTCAATTTTGAAGCATTTTATGACTAACTGATTTTTATGGTCTAAATCTTGTTTGAGGTATGTGTTTTTCATTTAAAAAGAAGATTTAATTTAGATATAATACGCCCAAATAGCCGCCCCATATAAATTTGAAATAGGCAATTTATGACCATTTCACTCATTTTATGTTTGTATTATAATATAATATAACGTAAAAATGCATGTTTTGAGCAATTATGACAATTTAAGTAATTGACAATTTTGGCCACCTCTGCCCGATACGTACAAATTCAATTTTGAAGCATTTTATGACTGGGTTTAAATAAGGACAAGGTTTTATTGGGTCGACATGGTTATGTGGTCGAAACGTGAGTCAATAGAGGAGAGTTTGCAGAGGGAGGGAGAACTTTATTTTCAAGATCTTGTGATGCGCCCTCATTTGTCAGACTGAAATTATTTTTCGTACGTATTGGGCCGAGAACATAAAATTTTGACAAAAATAAGAGACTTGAGCCCAATACGTACAAATTTGTACGTAATGGGTTTTCGTACGTATTGGGTCACAACAGTCATCTAGAACTAAACTCACCTAAAATGTTCAATTCCAAAGTTAGAGATGAATCCGATTTTCCGTTTTCATGCAGTTACATTTATGAACAGTATAACAGTGCCATAGGATACCGTGTATGACAAAAATTCCAGATCCGGAATTTTATAACAAAGTTGTGGTTTTCTATATGAAGGACTTCGATTTCAGCTTAGTTATTTCACACAATGATTAGTATATTAACCCAGGAGCTAGCACACATTTGTAACACATCTCAAGTACAAAAGGTTTGAGTGATTAAATATGTTGACAGACTGACAGGAACCCCTGAAACGTGATTCTTAAGTGCCGCAAGTGGTGCCTTAAGGAGAGGGGGCCAAAACAAAGTTTGTACAGAGGTCAAATTTGTAAATTGATCCAATCATGTTCAAAAGCACACCATCTTATGTGTCTAACCATAAGGATTCAGAAAAGGTATAGTTTGTAATATGTACAGCGTAAAGTTTCAGAGTTATAGGCTAAAAACAGCAAAAATCAATAAAAAGGGTCAATTTCAGTTGTACAGGGGTCAAATTTTAAAATTGCTCTGATTTGGATAAAAAATGGTGCAAATTATTGGGAGCTCATAGGATAAAATTAAAGGAATTAGTTTTGAGTGTCTTCAAATGCTTGCTTAAGGAAAAGTAGGGGGGGGAACAAGATCAAGCCCCATTGAATGCAATGGGACGTGGACCTTCTGTGCCCCCTTACATCGGAAAACTAAGCATTTAAGACAGTCAAAACTATTCCGTATTTTAATCCGATTGAAACTCCACCATAATTTGCACCACTTTTTATCCAAATCGGCAGGCAGCAACCTTTAAAATTTGACCCCTTGTACAACTGAAATGACCCTTATTATTGATTTTTGCTGGTTGTAGGCCTATAACTCTGAAATTTACAGCTGTACATATTACACTTAGACCTTTTCGAATCCTTATGGTTAGACCACATAGATGGTATGTTTTTCAACATGCTTGGATCAATTTACCAAATTGACCCCTGTACAAACTTTGTTTTGGCCCCTCTCCTAAGGCACATTGCGGCACTTAAGAATCACGTTTTCGGGGTTCCGGTCGTATGTCAACATATTGTATCACTCCAAACATTTTTTGTACTTGAGATGTGTTACAAATGTGTGCTAGC
Source organism: Ophioderma brevispina (assembly GCA_023653785.1). Lineage (NCBI taxonomy): Eukaryota > Metazoa > Echinodermata > Ophiuroidea > Amphilepidida > Ophiodermatidae > Ophioderma > Ophioderma brevispina. Next base: position 40,095 of record JAMKCH010065657.1, read on the forward strand.
TCAAGGGCATATGGACACAAAGGCATTATGTATATGCAAACAAAACATGATTTGTTTGAAAAATGAGTGCGCCTCCATCGGGAAATTTCTGAGTCGGCCTTTAATACAAACTGGATAAGGCTCAGTGCTTATTGATTACCTAACTGATAAAATATGCTATCATACCAATACAAGTTTTGCTTGAAAATCCAATTCTGAACTGGGAGTGCATCATAAACAGAAAAACCGTTTGAAGAGCTTGCAAGTGAGGGCTGCATTGCACAGATCAAACAACACATCAAGGACGTGCGAAATAAGCTGTTACAAGTTCCCCCTACAAAGAAAAAGAGAAGGAAGGCACAAATGAGAATATTGATTGAACATTTTAAAATAAATTAATATGAGCCAATGTGATATAAGGAGGCTAAACTTGAGTAGAACATAGAGGCTACTGGTTTTAAAGTAGCTGTTTGAGGTGTGGTGGGGGATGTGTGTCTCACTGTGCATATTGTGTAATACTATTTACCACAACACAAATGCTGATTTTTAAACAAACAATCTGCACTTAGCCAGTTTGTATCTCTTTGAAGCGGTTTCTTAGATAACAGTCTTAAACAGCTTAATTGATTAGTATATCCAGGCACTTTTCTTTTGATTAGCTTCTTGTGACTTAGTTGGTAAGAATCTGGAAATCACAATGCCATGATAAAATTAATCTGCCTATGTGAACATGATTTTCTTTTCATCATTTCTATTGATTTTGTCGGGGCAGGTTTCATTTGAGGGTGCTATGGGTATCCTGGTAACCAGTACAGCTGTCCCAGGGCCAGGTTTTCGGCGGCTATAGAACCGTCACTCCCATCCGGTTTCTAAGGGACATCTGATGAGGAGCGTAGCTGGCTACCCTGGTAGAATGAAAAAGAATGATCTCCTACCAAGGGCGTCAGCTCGGAGAGCATGATGGCCATTCAGCACATGTGACTGCATGGTGGGCATGATTGCCCACAATTATGACAGAGGGTTTAGCTTGGAGCATTGTTAGTTCCCAACATCTAATGCCGTGCAACTGATATGATGCACAAAATGTTCTCATCTAAGGCTATTTGGGTAATCCTTAGTAGTCAATTCTAGTTCTATTTAATGTTACATTCTGACGTTTTAATACTGGTCTATGTTTTACAATTTTTAGGTATTATTAAAAAAAATTAAAATCTTTCTGTTTAAAATAAATTCACTGTGCACCTGATATGCTGCACATATAATGTCATAAATGCCCTTATAATCTAATGCACTGTGCATTTGGGTTAGGTTGACACAGATAATGTCATCATGCCCTTTTTACAATCTAATGCACTGTGCATGTGGTATATGCTGCCACAGACAATATCATCATGCCTTAATAATCTAATGCACTGTAAACCTGGTTATGCTGCCACAGATAATTGAAATCATGTCCTAAAATAATCTCATGCAATGACACCTGGTACGCCTGCACAGATAATGTCCTCATTAATTCCCTGATAATCTAATGCACTTTTGCACCCTGGTATTCTACATATATATACTACTTGAATAAAAATGTGGCAACGATCGCAGACGACCTTGACTTGTCACATCGAATCATGATTTGTTGTTTTATAAAGCAAATCCTAATATACTTCCAAGTGGGGAAAAATGAAGAAATCAACTGAAAAATAAGCCAGAAACTAACAAATTTTTAAGCACACACACCTCTTTTTTTTCCCGCATTCCAATGGATTTATACAGTTAGCAAGATACCGTATATGTTAATGTATATACGATATAGGGTAATAGCATCTACAAAAAGTAATGAAGTTGATCCTTTCAGTCAGGCCCTTCAATGTAGACGTTAAATTTATTGTGGAACTGACAATGTAAAATGTTCACACAAATCTCACCACCGCCATTAATCCCTGATTTATAAATGAAAAGTTTTCCAACACTACTACTGTAAGATTGGGTATATATACAACTATCCAATAAGCTAAACTCTTAGCAATTCCCTAAACATATGGGAAAGATCTTGTTTTCCTTGCTCTGCAACCGGTGAATTGGTGTTTGGAATTTGTTCAAACATCAGTTGTTCACCTAGTATATAGTCCAATTGATTAGTCCGTAGTTTGAAATAATCATAAAATGTAACATTAAGTTGACAAATGCATCATGATATTCATGATTTGTCATTTCTTGCAAACACTAATATGTGTAAAGCCCATAGAATAGCAAAACAAAGGTGTGGTCTTACAAAACCTGCCATATCTAAGTGTAATTTTTCAGGTCAATTCTTCAGTTTTCAACATATGAAAGTATGTTAGGTGTTTTAATAAAAACAACAAAGTGATTGCCATTAAAGGTCAAGTTTCATCTTTATCCTTGCACAAACTTTATTTGATTCCCTTTAGTATAATGTCACTATGAACTAATAATCTCTGTATATGAAAGATAAAAGTGAATTCTCGGGGGAAAAAGCAAAACATCCAAAATTTTTCGCATACAAAATCACGATTTTTGTTAAACCTGCTGATATTAATGTCATCATCCCATGAGATCTAATGCAACTGTTGCCACCCTGGTAATGCGCACATATAATGTCATCATGCCCTTATAATTCTCGTACATAAAAGAATGTACTCACTGGCAGATTGTCAAAGTAGCCTTGCCAGTTGTTTCAGGAAGTAACCCGTCAACCCGCCTGTTTCCTTGGTATAACCGTCCTTCCAGAGATAGACATTCTGAAAATGTTTTTCGCATGTATGCTTTGCTTCATCTAGGTCTATTGACAAATTAATGCAGTGTCAAAAGATAAATTGTAAATTATACAAAGGTACATGAACAACGCAATGTGAACATTGTTTTTGCTCATCTATGGTATAAAATATATCCATTAACATTAGATAATCTACCTTGTCCAGGCTGGTCTGCTAAACCCACAAACTTTTTATCGCGTCATTTATTCTCAATCTTTTAACATTGTATTTGGCAGATTTCTAGAGAAAGATTCAATCACACAAGAAATTTGGGGTAACCCTGGGTCGTCTGTTGTTCAACTGGATCTAGTAGCCCCCCTGCTAGTCTTGGTATAAAACCACAGATACCTCTTGTGGTCAGGTGCAGGGTGGCTATGCGCCCCGGGCCAGGTTAACAGCTTGTTCTAATTGCTTTTGTGTTTTTAAATCTTCCGTAAAAGTCCTATCAATTTTTTTGCAATGGGCAAAAAAAGCTTACGATAGACAAGGCTCACTCTGCCTGAGTGGAATTTAATTGAACTTGCTATTGGAAGGCTTGCAAGCATGGAACATATGCCCGGTGGAATTAGAGCCATTAAATGAGGTGCTTGATAAAATGAATTTTGTTTTTGCCATGTATTGCTTTTTCTTTAGTTTGCTAAGGGAGGGAGAATATGCTCCATCCACTCCTCGCATGATTTCTGGCCAATATATCTTTTGACATTATGTTGTATTCAGACGTGTGGAACCAGTGATGAAGTTGGTAGATGCGCTTGAACAAGGCTATAGATAATCTTGCATTTAGCCACATTTTGGAGATTTTGTAAAATCTCATCCAAACTCTGATTGACTCTTCAATGCATTCATCAGAAATGATTAATAGGGAAGAAAGAGGAGAGATAAAGGGAGAAGTGAGTAGGGTCCTTTTCGTGAGTCTGTCTTCGGTTCAGTAGCCAGTCTGTATATTGCCCTTATTCCCAGAGATCACAGGTTGTACAGCCTCCAAAACTAACGTAACGTAATTTATTATGTACTCTTCATATTTGCGTAGTTCACCATAAACTATAAAAGTACCATGTCCTAGGGTACATTAAGCCAATACAAAGTTAAGGTTATAAATCAGTCATTTCATCAGCACAAAAAACTATGCCAAAACTCCCTGCTGGTTGCCCCAATGCCCTCATGGGTTCTAATATAACCAACACCATGTGAGAAATGGCAAATAATCAGCAGAGCATAGAGATAGATTCTGTGATTTTCTGTATGAGGCTTTGAATTGGACTCACAAAACCATGAAAACATCTCTTCCTTTGGATGGCTGTAGGCTGGTTAAGACCCTTAGAGATTCATAAAAATTACATTACAGTCAGTTTCGAGATCTAGAGTAGAATGGAACCCCCGTTATTCAAGGTGTCAATGTGCAGAGAATAAATCAAGAAGAAACATGTGGTTCAAACTATGACTGTGCCCAACTCTTAAAAAGACAATTGAGGAGCAGTGGAATGCATTAACTGTGCCCCCCGTCATTGAACTTGTTTGTTAGTGCCATATAGCTCAATGGAATCCAATTCTGTGTAATCAAGGTGACGTGGTGAATTACACTTACTTGTGCCGTCATTGAGTTGTTTGTTAGTGACATAAGCTCAATGGAATCCAATTCTGTGTAGTAATCAAGGTGACTGTACCTTTGTATCCAGACTGTATCAAGACTGGACTTTCAATATGGAGGAGCTTCAGATCTGTCCGAAAAATGAAGAGAACACCAAGACACTGGGTCCGACAACATTCCCTGCAGGGAGTCTCGGAAGATACACTATTCCATGATCAACTGTTAGAATTTTGTAATACACCTACATGGGAAAAACAAACCAGCGGCCTTTTCAAACATCATTCATCATCCTCTACAAAGAAAGGCGACCTCCAACAACCCCAAAACTACAGAGGAATTACATGTCAACCACTGGCCTCTAAGATCTACAACTCCATGCTGCTCAACAGAATCACCTCACATAGGATCCATTCTCAGACGGAAACCAGATGGTTTTCGCAAAGCAGATCAACCACGACCTCAGATATTGCCCTAGAAGGATCATAGAGAGTTGAGATTCCAAGAGAAAAGCTTCAATTGTGTTGGTAGATTTTTCCAAGTCTTTTGACAGTGTTAACAGGGATATGTAAATGCTGCATATTCTCGCCAACTACGGTTTTTTTTTGTCCCCAGATGAGACTGTCGAAACAATTGCAATCATGTATGATAACCCAATATAGCTTTGTGCAGACCATATATGGACCCACAAAGGAGTACCTAACAACTTCTGGAATCCTCCAAGAGAACTCTTGCTCCCTATCTCTTTGTAGTCGTGGTTGATTACATCCTCAGACAGAGTCTTGACATCATGACACGACAAAGGACCTCCCATCAAACCCAAGAGTTCCAGACGTCATATGGGTCAGCATCTCACAGACCTTGACTACGCAGATGATCTACTCTAACAGCTGATCTGATATGTGGTGAACAAGATCTACTAACATCACTTGAGAATGATGCAGACAAAGTCGGCCTACATCTAAATGCCAAGAGGACTGAATATATGATGTCAATGAGAAGACGATCTCAACCTTCTGCACAGCAGATGGTAGCCAACTCAAAGAGGTCAAGGACTTCAAGTATCTAGGGTCCTATGTGGCCGACAGCAAGAAAAAGACTTACTGTCACGCAAAATGGACAAAAAGCTTGGAATGATGAAATAAAAATACACCACGTTATGGCAATTCGGTGCGATTGACCAAGTAGTCGCAGACGTCACATGTTGGAAGGTACCACTGCCAAAACAGGGGTCGTCGCCCATTTAACTACATTGATGTGATTGCCGGAGCTCCAGGCAGGATCCATATGACATTCAACAACCTAGGACAACAGGGACATTGGACGCACATGGTGAACAGCCATCTGGCTGCGGCGGCCGTTAGATTGACTGTGGTGAATACACTTACCTGTGCCATCATTGACTTGTTGTTAGTGCCATATAGCTCAATGGAATCCAATTCTGTGTAGTAATCAAGGTGACTGTGGTGAATACACTTACCTGTGCCATCATTGACTTGTTTGTTAGTGCCATACAGCTCAATGGAATCCAATTCTGTGTAGTAATCAAGGTGACTGTGGTGAATACACTTACCTGTGCCGTCATTGACTTGTTTGTTAGTGCCATACAGCTCAATGGAATCCAATTCTGTGTAGTAATCAAGGTGACTGTGGTGAATACACTTACCTGTGCCGTCATTGACTTGTTTGTTAGTGCCATACAGCTCAATGGAATCCAATTCTGTGTAGTAATCAAGGTGACTGTGGTGAATACACTTACCTGTGCCATCATTGACTTGTTTGTTAGTGCCATATAGCTCAATGGAATCCAATTCTGTGTAGTAATCAAGGTGACTGTGGTGAATACACTTACCTGTGCCATCATTGACTTGTTTGTTAGTGCCATATAGCTCAATGGAATCCAATTCTGTGTAGTAATCAAGGTGACTGTGGTGAATACACTTACCTGTGCCGTCATTGACTTGTTTGTTAGTGCCATATAGCTCAATGGAACC
>JAMKCH010065665.1:0-11134 GCA_023653785.1 Ophioderma brevispina
TCACTTTGGTCAGCTTATATATCGGGAACCGAATTTCCAATTGCGATCGAATAAAACGTATTTTGTAGATTACAATCAACACAATTTAGCCATTGCATTATCTCTTTTTTCTGGGATTAAACAATTTTTTATCATATTCAGACCCCATTTAACACCCCCCCCCCCCCCCCTTAACCAGAAAATATATAGATCATGATTGAGTGTGGCGATTATTTTTGTAAAGCGCTATAGGAAAACTAACTAACTTTTAAATTCCATTCGCCAGAGAAACGGAAAGAATAAGAAAGATATATTTCTAATTGGCTTACTCGCAATTATTGCCGGGATTCTTCAACTAGTTGACGGTGGTCAGTGGTAATGTACAAATTTATCCACGCCAAACGGAACGCCCTGGAAAATATTACGGTGATATATTTGTGATGAGTTTCTAGGTGCAGTGTAAAGTTCAACTTGGTAGTCTAGCCATAAAACCGATATTAATCATTGTTACTGTAAACATTTCTACAATGGCATTCTACTGCACTTCTAACAATTAATAAACTGATAATTGAAATTAATAATTCTGGAGTCCTCGCTGTGTGACATATTTTTTTACATTCTAAAAATAAAAATACTACATAGAAAAGAACATGATAAATAACACCAAATTTAGAACGAAGGGGATGAGCAAAAAGGCTTAATGTTCAAAAGTGACATTTCACCTGAAGGGTTCAAACCATTCCCTATTTTTTAAACCACGCAATCGCGCCAAGAATAGAACATATAATAAAACAAAAAACCACTAAAAAAGCCTCAGGACACATACATTATATTCATGCAGTAGAAGTAGAGTATTTTAAGTTCCAGACCAAAATACTAAAGTCGTTCAGAGAATTGTGATTTTCAACCTGAAAATATAAAGTGTTGAAAACGTTCCACATTTGTTGTAAATGAGTTCCTTTGTTGCGCCTAGGTTTGTAAACGACAAATAGAGGCCAAAATATCATTTTATTTCACTAACAGTTGTAGTTCCTCAGAATTGAAAAGGCCTGAGCTGATTGATGAAGTTTTCCAGCATTTTGGACTTGAAGTTAAGATTGCTATGGAGAAAAAGAAAAAGGTTATCCAAAATACTCTGAGTAAAAATCTGTTTGGAAAGGATTCACGCAGTTAGGAACAATGGGTGAAATGATGCATGCAAGTTGAAATAACTTAAACGAGGAAAAGGAATTGAAAATTAGTGCATTATGGGTTTTCTTACACTTGAGCAAATTGCCACTAGCTTGAAATGGTCCAAGGAATCTTGGGACCTTATTGCTATGCAGTGTTCATTCGTAGAGCCCGAGAAATATATTCAGCCATGTCATTACCAGATTCGCAAATATGACGAGGTTAAGCAGGCACTGCTCAAAGCATATGAATGGCGCCAAGATATATGACAAAAATCAGGTCTTGCCGAAAACAGGATGACCAGACCCAGTAGAATTGCTCTCAAGAGGAGCAAATGCTTAATCGCTGACTTTTCTCTGAAGAAGTCGGGCAAGATTTTGTCAATCTAGGGAGTTGATGTTATTAGTGGACGAGTTCTACCATCCGTGTCTACATCCAGATATCAAATACATCTCGATGAAAACAAATCGATAGTACTATGAGGCAGGCACAATTAAAGGCAGATGATTATTGCTTTTGACACAAAACTAGTAGTATCTCTAGCCAGATACTAGGTAGCAACAATAGGAACAATAAGTCATGTTCTAATAAGGAAATCTCATTGTAAGCACACCGGAAGGGAAATCCTGAATCAGGTAACCAAGAACATGGGAGCAAAGAAAATATGGTGCCATCAAAGGTTGGGAGGGGACACCAAATCACAGTTACATGCCAGCACTGTAAAGCCTGGGCAAACAAATTCACGGTGTTTTGGAGCTATTGGCTTATCCGCCTTAAAAGAGTCAGCAAAGGGAAGTCAAGGCCAATAGGTTTGGCAGTTCCCTTCAGGTAAACCTATCAGCATTGGTTTTAGACAAGAACTCCCATGAAGGGGTATGCATGTTGTTAAGAAATTATTTCCAGCTGTGCAGTAACAAGGTCAGTTGCCAGAAAAGCCTCACAAGAAAATAGTGAGCAAGTGATGATTCCCGATACTCATCGGAAGAGTCGATGAGGATGACTTGGTTATTCAAAATTTTAGAGAATACCTGCTCTACTTAGAAGTAATTTGGAGGTTCGTCTTCAAGGGAGACGAAATTCCCAAGTGAAAACGCAGCTCCTGGCAAACAAATTGACAAGCTGGTAAACTATGAAAATCGGTCACTGAGCTAAAAGTTAGGAACTGTTAGGACTCTAACAAAGACAATTAACCCTAGCACAGCTAATTCTCACTGAAACTCATTGTGTTAATTGTAGAAAATGCAGAAAATACGATGACGTCATCAACACAGACTCATATGGGCACGAAATCAGCATGCCGGGCCAGCGACACCGCGTATAGCGTGCTATCCGGGGTCATGGGGCTGGGGCCCGAAGGCCTGTGTTTCGAATCCCACCCGAATTTGCGATTTTCTTTTTCCCTCTTCCCTCACTCCTTCCGTTCCTCCCGGGAGATTAAGGTTTAAGCATGACAAGCTGGTAATCTAACAGAAAATGCCCTGCATTGGCTTCAAAAGGAAGCAGACTCCATTATTTATGTTTTTCTACAAGCAAAATCGTGTCCTCATGAGAAAATGAGAGTGAAGTGCCCATACCCCATGGCAGGCACTTAGGTGTGAGAAAACACTGACAGAATTTGGAACTAATATCAGCTTTACTGAGCCATTAGTTAGGGTCAAACAGATTCCGTAGACCTTATCCAAAGTAGAAGCCGGAAACCAGTTCACTGTCTACTGCAACCATCATGTTGTGCGTCCACCATATTCTCTCCCTTGAGGTTATACCCTTGTTTTGATTCTCGTGTACGTCTAAAGGTTTTCATAAATCCTTCACAAAATAACCGAGCCCTTTGCACAGTGATCTGAATTTTATATAACAAAACAGATTTAATGATTTAATCAGACTGGACAAGATTTGGTATGTCCCAAAGCACAATTATCTATACAGATGCAAAATTACACTTAACAATGTCTAATCTTACTCAAGTTCTTTATGGTTCTCCAACTAAAATAGCGTTGGCAGTATCACGTTGATATGTCCTCACAGCTGAAGACTCCAAAATGCAGTATGCCAAAGTCACCTTGAAATCTTCAAGTAATATATTCCATGGAATCCCTTAAGAAATCCTTTCAGTCCTGAAGATACTTTTGTCCAGCAGTTCAAGACGAGACGACAAGGTTAAAAAGTCCCTCGACGACACTAATATTACACAGATTCAGTCCGAGATAAAATCACCACTATTTTATCTGTCGACAATTTGGAATCCTATTTTGAAAAGATTCCCAGCAAACTTTTGGCTCAAAGACGACAGTAGACAATAATTACAAGCGACTCTGCCACATGGAAATTATATCCTGGCAACCAAGTCCTATACAAGCTGCTCCTCAATGGCAGAGTAAAACTAAGCTATGACTTCTAGCTACTTGTTTTCTAGTGGGATGTTGGCAGAGAAGTCCTTACTCAAATCCCTCCTTATATTGACTTCACAAGTTCCGTTCCCAATTCTTAAAATAGACATTACCCCACATCATCATGCATACATAACCTTGTCGAGCTGACCAATTGGAATTCAACATAAATTAATATCATCTGATTACATCACTTCCCTATAAAAATTTATGGGGGCAAATGCCCCCAGATCTACAATGTTTTGATCTAAAGCTAAACCAGTTGACTCATTTACCTAAGTTTACTCTTTGGGAATTCCCCATTTCCCTTATTGTGCAATCTATCTAACCGGTGCATTTTGCACAAAACAACTCTAGGGGATTCCCTATTCTCTTTTTCAACATAACAAAGTAACTTTTCCCGTGAGAAATCTTTGTCTAAATAAAATTGAGAAATACTATTTTAATGCAAAATTTTGAGGGTCATCTAACACCCTTAAGAAATATAAGGATACCAATATGGTAAAAGCGCTTACTAAGTTTTCACGATTGTAGGCCTCCAAAATCAATTCAGTTTGATCAAGGATCAAATCTCATGACGGTTTGTTCCACAAGTGATGGTCAGTTGGGAATTTCCCAAGCAAAGTTTTTTACCAGTAACTACTTATCTTAGAAGCTAATTTAGGACGAATGTTTCTTAAGTTTATTTGATAACTTTCCATACTCATTCTTGGAAGTAGTTTGAGTACTTTGAATATTGAATTTCGACTTTTAAAACTTTTGTCTCATAGAATTGTCGTTTAGATTTTCTTATCTCATTGAGCAATTTGTTTCTTCATTCCTTTTATTTAAATAAGAGTCGTTCATACAAGACGGCCCTCAGCCCGTCTTGTTCTGTTTTGGATGGCGTTCTTTCTTCTTCTCCTTACAAGACGGCCGTCAGCCGTCTGGTTCTGTTTTTTTGATAGGTTTCTTTCTTCTTCTGGGCAGCAAATGCTTCTAGTCTCATGGTTTTTTTTTGACGTATCTGACCAGACTCATACCGAATGACCGCTGAGGCGTCCGGCTCATGTCATATGATTTGACCTCTATCTGAACTCTTTGACTGGCCACAGGCTCAAATATGTCATTTAATTGGCAAAATATCTTCTTCTACAGGAATGTATCTCAAATGTCAAAATAGCATATGATAATACCCTTCAAAATTTGAATGTCTGTTAGCTGATATATGCAAGGTAATTTTTATTTTGGGGGTCAAGTCATTACAGGTCACTTCCGTTTTTTGATCTAAATAACTTTAAGATTTTTTATCTCCAGAACTAAGCAATGCATATTTTTTTATTTAAACCTGGACAAGCCAATGTTTTTTTTATATCGGGGTCAAAGGTCCATTAAGGGGTTCCAAATGGCAAATGTGTCATAAAATTCTAAAAATAAGACCAAATTGGCTATATCTCAACCTTAGGAGCACATATAGCCCATTATTGCTACAGTGATGTAACATTAATAGTAGGTAGGTCTATGATGTCTTGACCCAAAAGGTCAAAGTTCAAGGTCAAAATCTACAAACAAGCTCCGATTGAGCTGAATTTGTCAGGGATAATCGCCGTGACATCTAAATACAAAACAAGTACAAGTGACCCCATCCCGTGCCCCAGGGGTCCACGTTATAGGTTGTTAAAGGTCCAATTCCTGACATCCTTGATTGAATTGAAACTCAATAATAATTATCCCGTGTAACTTTTGTTTACACAATAAAATACATTAACGATATCTGTGACTCATTGATTCAGTTATTAGGCCTGGGGTCAAAGGTCATCAGAGTGTTATCCGGCCCGTCTTGTTTCGCCCATGTCCTATTCTTCTGCATGCCTATGGTTTGTACCACTTGATCTCTACACACTGTAGCAATCTCCACGCGATTGAATAGCGAGCCGGTGAAGAACAGGAAGTTGCACAGCGTCCTTTTTGCTCTACCCAAAACATTCCTCGGTTTACACTGGTTTCTATGGGATGAGTATGACTTATGCCTATAAAGTACTTTTCTGGCCAATATCTGGAAAATATATCAAGAATTTGCATTTGTATGGGTAGTTTTTGCCGTTTTGCCTGAAATTAACTGTGATAGAAGTAACAAATTTATTCTAGGCAATTTTGCGACCGATTAGTGATGGGTACACAACAAAACGTCGTATCCCTATACAATAATTATGTCACTTTGCTTGCCACTCTACTATACTGTGGCTCAAAATGCTATAACTCCATGAATACCGTATGAGCACTAATACTTCTAATTTTCCATAATAATTATATTTAATTCATAGAATTTTCGCTGGTCATGTAGAAATGGATCACAATTAGGCGTAAGGGATAGCTCGTGATTTTTACATTTATTAACACAATCACTATATAAGATACTTATAAATCCCAGGGCAGGACCAAAATTTTAGTTCCTTCCAATTTTAATTTTCCAAGTATTTAAAATTGGATTTTATTTGGGCAGTAATATAAACCCCATAACCTGCATGTCATTATCTTTTCTCAAAGCAAGATTTTATATCCGAGGGGGGGGGGGGGGGGAATTCAGGGGGTTGTTGAGTACCCGTGCTCATTCCAGGTGTTCTGAATTGACCCCTAAAAGGATAACCAGACCATTTTCAGTGAAAATAAACCGCTAACGGGAGTCTGACAGAGCCATTTTTGTAAATTATACTTAGTCTAGTTTTCACGGTTTTTTTTTTTTTTAATAAGGGGCCCAATTTGCAGTAAAATTATACCCCTTGGGACTGTTCTCAATACGTGACACACTCGGGGGTTTAATTTGCTGAATATGTTGAGGTTACATTTTCCGATTTTTTATCATTGAACCAGTCAACAAACACAATGAATTTTGAGACCCCCTAACTTCAATATTGTGAATTATATACCCCTAGAGGTTTGTCCCGCATTTGCAGCTATAGTCGCCTCTTTTTTTGGAACGAACATTGGTCCCCCGACCAAAATTCCAGACCCTAGGAATTTGTATTCCAAAAAGAAACGTGCCAGAGCCTGTAAAAAGAGATACGAGGGGGTCATTTCCAGAAAGAAAAGGATGCTTACCTCTCGTCTACCTGAGCCATTTTTAACATTTCTTTGGGAGGGGGGGGTAAACGGCAGCCCCCCGCCCCCCTGTGATTTGCCTTTTTACACATCCGATTCCGATCAATTGGGTACCACAAGATAGCTTTGCGTTTTTCTCTTTCAATTGGTATCCAATAAGTAATCAACATTCCCAAAGGATCCTAAGTTAAGGAAAGAGTGAAAGTACATAATATATGTGGGGGGGGGTTAGTAAGCGGAAAAATCTTGGAGGATTAATAATATATAATATTCGTGAATGCTATATAGTCAAAGCCTTAGGCCTCCCGGTTTGGCCTACTCCACTGGCATTTATTGTCTGTAGCTGAAAACCTGAATAGGGCATTTTAAAGACTTTTTAAACATTTTGAAACATCTTGTGTTCGAACCTACCCCACCTATAATCGAAAATCAAACCAATAATTGACAACCTTGACCTACGCGCAATTAATCGCCCTAATTCTGTCCCTTTTCCATATTTCCCTATTCAGTTGTACTGCACGATCGGGTTTCTTGGGTATAGCAAAAGGGCCGCCTGCATGTCGGTTTCCCTCACGTTCCGAGCGGCGAGAGCCTATCCAGTGTATAGAGTTCAGTGGTTTGTACTACCTTTTCCTATACTACCGTACCTTAAATTCTTTTTAACCACTACCAAGTGCCAATTAAATAGGGTATTATTTGGTTTTTTTCTTAGTTGATATTTACAATTAACTTTCTTTCATCGCCTGATTGGGTACTAGACAAGACGAGAATAGGTGGGGATAACTTTCTTTTCATGTAATTCCTTTAAATGCAACCATCTGGAATTATTTAGTGACGGAAGTATTTAATCATTATGTCATTCTTCATTGTGCTTTATCTTTGATTCATTAGATGGTCCATACCAATGTTTGTTTTTTTTCTTGTGTGTGTGTTTCTTTTGTTGGGGCAATTTCTCGGGTTGTAGTTTAGATTTAAACAACAGCTTACAATTGTGTTTGCCCTATGCACACTGGTCACAACACCAACCTTGTATACAGCTAACGCTTTTTAGAGTTAACGCATTCCTTAATATCCACACCTACATAGGAAATTACATCACCATTGAAGGGGTCCCTTGTGAATGGTTTGGATTTGGCAAGTATAAGCATAGACCATTGCCATTACCCGTGTCCTAAATCTATTATTGGCCAATTGCATGGCATGATTATGAAGTTTAGCCCAGGGGTATAGGAGTTTGTTGATTTGTCCAGTCAACTCGGTCCCATACCAACTCGGTCCCATATAGTAACGAACTTCTATTCTACCGTGATGAACGTTTTCATATAGAAGTCCAAAGTATAGCGATCCGTAACAAAAAACGTCATTCCCTCTAGGGACTGCATGTGCAGCATCCAGATTTGGTCTCATTAATAAGTGCAACCACAAACAGAGTAATCACCATCAAGGTCAACCTTAGGTATGGAGGGGTTTGGGGATGGTAATGTTTTTTTTGTTTTGGCTTAATTGTCTTTTTTGAACCTGTTTTTCTTAGACGTCTGAGTTCTGATTGCTTGTATCGTTAGGTAGCATTGCGAAGCTAGTCCCATAACCAACTCGGGGGCCCCATACCATTCGCCCATACCATCTCTGCCCCAATACCATCTCGGCCCCTACCAACTCTGCCCCCCATACCAACTCGGCCACAACCCTTACCACTCAGCTCCATACCAGATTGGTCCTATGGAACTTGGCCCAAACCAACTCGGCCCCATAACACTCGGTCCAATGCATGCGGTAACTGAGGTACATTTCTATTTTTAAGATGTTCATAGCTTCACACATTGTCGGATACACCACTTGGCCTTATATAAAAGCTATGTAAAACAAGGGTGGACAATTGGTTTTTTTTCTAAAGAAAAACTCAAATCCGGGGAGGCACTGAACCTTATAAGGTGAGCGGGTATTTGCGCCCTTAAGACCCGTTTCAGATTTCGTCTCCGCCAGTTCGCAAGGGACCCATTGGATCATGTTTTAGTTCACAAGACCCCCATTTCAAGCAAATTTTGATTTTTACCTACTTTTGTGTAGTTCTCAAGGGTCCAAATTTTTTCCATTAATCATTTCCGTCAAGGACCCCTTTCGCAAGTGTGTCATTTCGCCAAGGCCCTGGGTGGCCCAGGGCCACACACCCCTACCCAAATGTAAGTTATGCCCCCTCAATTTTTTTTTTTGGGGGGGGGGCAAAACATTTGAGGTTTTTTAACCAATTTTAGAAAATTTGGTCGTGAAATGGCCAAAAATAATCATCAAGAAACCTGCAAATATAAAAGAAGTTTTTGGCAAGTACTGCAAATATAGTAGGAGTAAATTTTACAAATGGAAAATTACAATCTTTCATGTTCATACAACATTACTTTTCTTTTACAAGGTCTTTTGTTGCATGGGTTTTGACAGTTGTTATATTGGCCTCCATTTTTTTTTTTATTAAAATAATAATTAGTTTACAATTTATTTGAGAAAAGATTTCTCACGGAAAGTACTTTGTTATGATAAAAAAGAGAGCAGGATCCCAAGTGGTATATTGAGCTCACCCTGTTATTTACACTATAACTCGATTCATCTGATATGTGACCCCGTACCATTCTTGCGGATGTGACAAATTCAAGAGGCGCAGGACTTCTGTTGATCAATGGTGTTGTGAGGAATGTTAAAGGCCTTAAATACAATATTGTGCGTTTCCATACAGGAATAATTTGTCTTTAGTGGCAGGTGAGTGATTATCTGACCGTAGTGTCTCCAACATAATCCTGTGGCACGTGCATTTAATTCTTTCATTTTCCCTGTCCGACTTAATTGAATAGTCCAAAACGCCAGGGGACGAACTTATCAACGCGAATAGGGGGTCGACTAAGATAGATGCACAATAGGGGAAATGGGGAATCCCCAAGTGTAAACTTAGAACTGAGTCATCTTGTTTGCTTTGAGATCAAAACATAGTGCATAACTTGTGGATTGCCCCATGATCTTATATATTGAAGTATGCTTGTAATGATGTATTTATGTGAATTCCATTGGTCAGCTATGCCAAGATTATGTTATGCATGAGACTGTGGTAATATCTACTTTAGACGTGGAATCCTGATTAAAGGAGAGTCTGATAAAGTCTCGGGCCAGCAGCAGAGTAGCAAGTTAGTCTAGAAGCTATAGCTGTTTGATCTTCAATGATTGCATACGTCCATAGTGCCAGGATTTATAATATTTTCAATCCACGCGATCATGGTGCTTGTACTTATTCGACTCTTGTCTTTGAAGCCAAAAGTGCCTGGGAATCAAAATAGGATCCAATTTCTGTGGACAGAAAGCGTGTTGATTATCTTGGTATTAATATACTGTGGAATATTAGTGTCGTCGAGGCTTCTTTAACCTGGCGTCTTAACACCTGAAACATTTTAATCTCAGGACGATAAGATTCCCGATGAATATTCCCTTATTTATAAGTGTGACTTTGCATGCTGTCATTTTGAAGTCTTCGCTGTGAGGACATAACATCGTTAACTGCAACGCTTCTTTGAAATAAATCTGGTGTTATTATATAAAATTTAGATAACAAAAAAAACATTTTGAACAAGGCTCTTTATTTGTGCTTGAAAGGTTTCTGCCTTGGATTCCACGAGACGTCATAACACTAGGTATTGTACAGGGTGTCTCAGAAGAACTTTACCCTCCAGAAACGGCCATTTTTACTTTACTTATCAATTCTTTATCCTGTTTGAAGCTTTATGAAAATATGTAGTTTTGGAGCATATGTTGAAAACAAGAAAGGGGGAAACTAACCAAACATGAGTCTTTCCCTAAAAAGATTAAACTTACTTTGTCCACTGCCAGCAGTAGCAGAGGAAACCATGGATGCAATATCCCCGACTAAAATTGAAGACCTCACTGGCCAATCACTACTCTCAAATTTCAAGGTCCTTTGCTGGCTGGTTTTATAGTTTATTGTTCCGGTTCTCTTGCGCACACAGCAAGATTTGCGGCTTGATCGTCCCTGTTCGTTGACGATCATATCTCTCTCCTTGTCTCTTTGGAGTCTTGCCATGCTCCAGAATTTTTTTCTCTGTTCTTCTTGATTGCCAACTTACTGGAACCTATAGTGACGAAAAAACGTTATACCCATTCACGATGAACGATGTCCTTACAACCAGAGTCAGTAGAATATTCCGGAGGAGTAGAGAGTATGAGTTATGCCCCCAATGCGCATTATGTTGGAAAGTGCGCTTTACCCAAATTCATATCTGCATTATAGGGGAGACGGGTGAGTTGGATCTAAGTCACTTATTTCTGCATAACAAAATTAATGAATTTTCAGGTGCCTTTTTAGGCATTACATGCGAACAAATTAATAATGTAGACTTATGTGTGCCCAATCCATATATTACAATGTACATGTTTCTCTGCTATTTTGGAGCCGTGGACAAAGTATGTTTTGCAATCATTGTTTTATGGAATAGTCATTGTTGGTTATTTTTTCACCGTTTTTTCTT